>JAOEGS010019623.1:14577-25425 GCA_025447755.1 Corythornis vintsioides | reverse complement strand
AACTTAAATAGTGGCAATGGATATGTGATAGAATACTGTGATAATAATAGAACAAAGGATAGTAAAGTGTATAAACAGCTTAAATTTTCAATGTCTTCTTTATCCCAGACATATAAGTTGCTCTAATGCCCAGCTTCCCACAGTTCCCCTGAATCAATGGTTCACCTTTTATTACTTGATGTTATTTAACCTCTTGGTTGTACAGCAGCTTTGCAAAAGGCTATAGAGAACTGACTAGTAAGTCATCCTATGTAACAATGTATTCTATGTATTGATTTCCTTGTTAGTAAATTGACTGTTTAAATAAGGAGAAGACTTTTGCTTTTTACCCACATCCACCTCACCAGTTCATCAATACTTGTTTCATCTTAACGTTGATTGCAACTGTCATAGATGCACATTGCTCTGCTAGAGCGACAACATGATGAGCAGAAAAAATATGGTTAAGTTTTCAGAAGAGCATGAAGTATGGAAAAGTCTTGTAAAGAAAACAAAAGTATAGTTGAGTT
Organism: Corythornis vintsioides; assembly: GCA_025447755.1. Taxonomy (NCBI): domain Eukaryota; kingdom Metazoa; phylum Chordata; class Aves; order Coraciiformes; family Alcedinidae; genus Corythornis; species Corythornis vintsioides. The sequence continues at coordinate 24,916 of JAOEGS010019623.1, read as the reverse complement.
AAAATATATTGCTGAAAAGCAAGAAAATCTAGGTTAAACAACAATGAATACAGTCACATTACAAAATCCCTTCCTCCTCCTGTTACCCAGAAGTCATAGCAAAACCCTGAAGACTCTGCATTATTCACAACCAAAATTAGTAGTTTCTAAAATAAGAACCATTTTTATTTACAGTTTCTGACATTCTAAAATACTACATACATCTATATCTTCCCTGGATTAAATGGAATTTCATCAATTTGCAATATTCAGTTCTTAAAATCTAATTCATTAGGTAGACTACTTTTCAAAAAACTTGAAATAACAGCAGCTGAAACTGTTTTATGAATATCATACATTAATAAGCTCAAGGTATTGCAGTACTTATTGTTATTTAAAAAATTCATTCTTCTATATTATGCAATTCACAAATAAAGTAATCAAAAAAGCATGATAAAGCATAAATCTGAAAATCTTATTACCAACTGATATATTTTAGAAAAAAAGCAAATGTCTGTACTGTAATCCATGAATAGACTTAGATCAACTTGTCAAACTTTAGACAAACGTTTATACAAATAATAGCTTTGAGAAACTTACAGAAGGTAGAAGTGTAGTAAAAATCTTAGTTTGCTTTAGTAAGATTAAATTATCTTATTGCAATTTGTTTGGGGTTTTCCAAAAACTTTGGTTTTACAAAGACATGACAAAATATCTTTCTGCTTCATAAAACCATGTTATTAGTCTTCTCTTTAAAGACTAAATAATGTAACACATAATATTAATACACTCTTAGAAGCAAGAATTGAAAAATAATTTGACAAATAAATGAGAGTGGAAAACTTTTCACAGCAACCTGTGAAGACAAATTTCACACTTAACTGAAAATTGACTTTGCCTGTTTCTGCCCAGTGTGGAAGAATAAAAGGAATATGGATTATTTTTTTTATTTTTTTTTTTTAGGTCCCTTCCTACCCATAACATTCTATGTTTCTGTGTCTATCTGACAGTAAGATTGTGCAGAACCATTAAAATTAAAAATGCCTAAAGCAGCAAGAGTGACCATCTACTGATTTATAGATTTGCATTGTAGCAGTCAAGGACCTGTTGGGCAAGCGGAGCCAGAAACTAAGAATCTTAATATTAAAAAAATATTTTCCTCCCCATGATATTTAATCTCAGATGCTGTCTATTCTCAATCAGTCTATCTGCTGTGCTGTGATTGCTTCATAAAATGGCACTGGTTAACCTCTACTGGCTAAACTAACTACACTGTAACTCACTTTTTACAACATACTTTTGAGAGGTATCTTTTGGTTGGTTGGTTGGTTTTTATGAACATAGTAATAAAGAGTTGACAAGCTAGACAGTTAATTGATCTGTCCAGTCATAAATGTTCATAAGTGTAAAATTAGCTAGAACCTTTTCTTACATAAAAAATGAAGCTCTTCATTTACCTATTTTATTCAAGAGATTTTTCAAGCACTAAAAAAAACCAAACAAGATATCTTAATCACATAAAATACAAAAAAAAGGAGCAAGAAGATGTTTGGGGATTTTTATGTAAAACAAAAATCCTTTTAAATCAAATTTATCTGAAGAAGAAATTAAATTAGCAAGTAACTTGTCTGAGAGAAAAGAACAGAAGATGGAGGAAGAGGAGAGTCAAAGGGGAAAGAAGGAGACACAAGGGGGAAAACAGATAACTCACACAGAGAAAGAATAGTTTCTCTGAACTTCAGCACTTACAATATTGACAACTACAATTAAAGGAATTTGTTAAGAGAACAAGGCACTCAAAACATAACTTCTTTATAAAATAGATCTGTAAAATAAGACAGATGGGTTATTCTTATGAAACTGGTTTTTTTTTTCCTGCATTGAATAGAATCTAGTATCATAGTACCATTTGGCTGGAAGAGACCTTTAAGATCATCAAGTCCAGCCTTTAACCCTACACTGCCAGGGTCATCTAGTCCAAGCCCCCTGCCAGAGCAGGATCACGTAGACCAAGTCACCCAGGAACTCATCCAGGTGGGTCTTGAATGTCTCCAGAGAAGGAGACTCCACAGCCTCCCTGGGCAGCTCGTTCCAATTGCTCCATCCCATTTCAGGGGAAAACTTCTGTTGACTTCATTAATTAGTTCTTTCATGTTTTTGTAGACAAAATTCAGTCCTTTTTCAGTCCAAATTACTTCTGTTAGAATTATTTGGATGTCTAAAAGCTGGAGGGAAAAGAATTAATTCAAGAGAAAAACAAAACCACATTATTGATAAGTTACTTGTGCTTTTGGCCAGTGGCTCCAAAGGCTCTTTGTGAACCTTAAAACTTTCATACAAAAAAAATGAAAGCCTTTAAATAGCATTGGGGTTGTTTGAGGACATGCCTTGAGGCCTTGGGCTGCAGGGGAGGAAGGCCAGCATATCCTACTGCTATCAGAATTGCTGCTGAATAGTGAGGTGTCCTTGGTGGTCCTCAGCAGCCTATGGTTTCTGGATCATTTGTTCAGGATAGCAGTTTAAAAATGGCTTTTATGCAAGGTTCCTTTTTGGAGGTTTTTGGGGGTCTTTTTTTGTTGGTTGGTTGGTTTTTTTTTTTGTTGTTTTTTCCTCCCCAAATTCTGGGATGGCTGGCTTCCACACTCCCTCGCCCAGATAGATGAAATCACAGACTGCTTTTTCCATAAAACTTCCAGAGCCAACAGAGCTTCAAATGCTGGGGCAATGCAGCAGGAGCGGGGGAAGAGAGAGGAAAAGTGGCCAGCTGGAATTTTCCTCTGTGCCTTAGAAATTATCTCCTGCTTCCACACCCTGGGGACCAACCCAGTTTGAAAACTGCTTTTGACCTCAATTTAATTACATAAACACTAATTTCTTCCCTCAAGGGTCACCTTATTAAGTGCATGATACTATGAAATAACCCACTGCACGCTAGCCTCCAGGACTATTTGAATATCAGTGCTCTGCAAGATACTTGTTTTAATATGTTTGAATTAGTCACACCAGAAAATATTGTTCAGTTTTAGTGCCTGCTTCCAACCTTGGAAGCCAAAATGTTCACATTATTTCTTCTTCTGACACAAGTGGTACATGCTGCTGTCCCAACTTTCCCCTTCTCTTTGGCAACGTTGCCAAAAGACAATGTCAAAGTCTAACTGTGTAAGAATAACACTTTCCTTGTGTTAGAGAGAGCTACAGATTGATGTGAAAGGTCTTTTATTGATATTCTGGACAATAAAAAATGAAACACAAATTAGCCTTTAGAAAGTCAATTGGATTTTCTCTTCTTTATAATACCTTAAAGCTTCTTCTGTAAGATAGAAAAAAAAATATGCGTGCATACACTTTATGTTATTGATTATTTTGTATGATCTCTTTTTTTTTTTTTAAAAAAAGCTTAAGTAAAACTTTTCCCTTTGTGAGAGCTGGAATCAATCTAACATTGATTTCCACATTTTAACAAAACCTCACTTTCTTAGAACAAAATAGCAGAACAAAATTATAACAATAATCTTACTTAAGAACTTGTCTGGCAAGTACATGGAAAGCAAAATTGCATAACATTAACTAATTTCCCCATAAAACATTTTCTTAAAAATAAAAGCTTATTTTCAAATAAATTAAAATCCTCCAAAAATTCTATACTCTTACAGTACAATATTATCTAAATATTCCTATACTGTAACTCTATACTCTGACAGTGTAGGAATATAATTATATAAATACTTTGTGTGAAAGCTTTCTTTCAGATAAGTTTAAAAGAAAACTCTCATTTTCTTACAACATATATCCCTATTCTCTACATATATATAAAAAACTGAGTTATATGGGTATGTTAAAAATTCCAGTAATTGTGAAACTAATCAGAGAGAGCATGTCATATAAGAAATTATCATATAAAGGATTTTTAGCCAATCTTAATAATATATCTATATGTTATTCACTGTTACTAAAGACCAATTTTTTAAAACAACTTTGATTAAAATATTTGGCATGTGAACTTCAGAGAATAGGACTTATTTATTGATTGCAGGTAAAAATGTTAGAGGTGGTTAAAAAGGATGGGAATCATTAAAAAAAACACAACTTTTGTACTGCACAGAGTATATAATCTGGGGGCGATATGGATTACCACTAGTCAGAATTTAATAGTACATCTAATATTTTAATGCTCATTTTAAATTCAGTGCTAAATTAGTTATTCAATTCAGTGAGTCTTCCCAAGATTTTTAGCGAAGAAATTTAACCTGTGCTATTTAATCTGAAGACTTTCAAATCATGTTATCTTGTGGTAAAAGTATTCACTGTGATCATAACTAATTTTGAATGCATCATATTCTGGAATCGTGTTGTCTAATGAGGTTGTGAAACTTTCCAAAGTCTAAAGGGAATGCACACAAAATGTCTAATCAGTTTTTGCATCTTCCTAGAAAACTTTAAATATAACTTTCATTTTCTTAATGATCAGTTTCACAGTAGTAGTATTTTTCTCTGAAAGTTAATATTTTCTTTTTAAATAGCATTTTTACCCCCACTCTGTTTAGTAACAGAAATAATTATCTTCTAAGATGTTATTGTAAAATGTGCTGACAACAGAATACTTGGCCCTTGAGATTTATTTGCACCTTCTTTAAGGTTCCACATAAAGTTACATATTTTTTAATGATATTCAATTAAACCATATTCAAAAATGGCTAATTTTTGAATCTCAATCTTTACAAAATACCAATGACTGTAGTACAGTTATTAATCAAATGCATAAATTTATGTACATTAAAATGGAAATTGCCTTAGAAATGAAGGGTAAGTTATCAAAAAGTTGAACAATGAATGGAAATTTTCTACATTTTATGTATGTTTGTATCAAGGAACAAATAAACTCAGTTCTCATAACACAGTCAAAATGTCTGAAACATGGCAGATTTACATAAGACCAAAACTCAAAAATATGTTCAGATATATTCCAGCATAAAAGGAAGAATCAGTTTACATGTATGATAGCCCAGGTAAACATTAGTATTGCCATAAGAACACTTTATCATGACAACAATTCAGTCTATTGTTCTGAAAACAAGACCAAAGTTGTTTTAATCCAATAAAAAACATTTGTAGGAAAGAGGCATAAGGATACCTTTCCTGGTTTTATATTTGTTTTTCAGTTCCTAGAGCTATTTTGCAATGAATATTAATGATATTACTCTTCCATAGTAAACATGAGAACTACAGAAAACATGAAAAAAACAAAACAGCATCTATAAGTATTATTAGCACATGAGTTTGTTACATCAAGATGGACAGTATTTGATTAGTCTTTATTTCTGCAGCTTCTCACTGTGGACTACCCAGCTAAACCAAGATACTAGGGTAACTTAATTTGCAAATTGTAGTTTTTGGAAGGTGTTCCTTCAGATCATCATCATACACAATTATTTAAACAAGATGTATGTTTGAAGGAAATGTCATATCCCATGGGTATATTTTGGTTAGAAATACCTGAGGCTATCTTAGCTATCAGTATTTATAACCTAGTCCCAGAAAGCCCTTGTGTTTCTGGGGACTGTTCCCCCTTTTTAATTAAATTGTAAGATACCAGTTCCAGAAAAACAAGACTGAAAACAAAAGTCTTTTTTGGGGGGTAGATTTTACTTATTTGAGCATATTTTCTCAATTTTGGTGCAGGCTAATACAGTTTCATATCAGTAGTTATGAATCTCCCTGTAGAGACCAAAACTGATGGGTTGTTTGTTTTTGGTTTTTCTTTTTGTTATTGTTTTAGGAAAATCTGTTTAATCGACTTCTGTTTCCCATATCAGTTCAGTGATAGTTCATCATTACTTTGTAACTGAAGGCTGTGCTGAACACTCAGAAGAACTGGGTTTATTCTGTTGGCAAAGCAGAATTTTTCCACAATCTGCTGAAATCCCTAATCAGAGGAGAAGACAGTCCATGTCTTCCAGCACGCAGGTTCCTCTAAGGCAACTTTCTAGTGTAGTTTCCCTGAACAGATAGACTTGTGCCTTAAATAAAACCATCATATGTGGTGATATCAGACAGCAAGATGTCATGGATTATTCAGAAGCAGCTAGAAGTCCCTACAGTGGCATGCACATTTGCATATATGCACATATATATATAGACATAAAGTTTTTAAAATATGATCATTTTAATGAAATTATTTATTAAAGCATTGCCTCGATTATTATATTATTCATGCAAAAAAAAAGGCCCTGACTTAAATGTTTATTTAGCTCTACCTTTCTGTGTACTTACAGTATGAATCAGTTACTCGTTATAAGATTACACTTTATACTTAGCTCATTTACATGCCCGATATATATTAGTGTTTCCTAACCTTCTAATGCTTAACATTTCAAACTATGAAAAATTTCTTTGAATGCTTTCTCTAAAAATATAATTCTCAATTACTATATCTCATTGGACGCGTTGGAATTCAGAGATGTGACTGTGAAGCATGCCATGGTGAGGTTCAAGAGTTACTATAATATAGTTTTGTTTATTCTAAGACAGAAAAGGAGAAAGGAAAATGAAGAAGTAAAAAAAAAACCAACAACAAAACCCAAAGCAAAACAACAGCAACAAAACCCCCCCACACACACACAAAAAAACCCCAAAAACCCACAAGCAAGAAGCAAGACAAGAGGGCAGAGAAAAAGTCCCATTACTCTCATTGGTCTCCAGAAGGTCCTGTGGGCTACATCATTTCCCAAGTTAAAATACAGATGTGGAGAGACCTTGTACATCATATGCAGTTCAAAAAGAAAAGAGTGGTTATATAAAACCATATATTCTCTCTTCCACCAAAAAAATTCCAAGAATAAGATTGGTTTTGTGAGGAGAGTGATAGATAGTGACTGCAGCACCACTAAAATATTCTTTTATCACTTGCCCTCATTTCAGTTTTAATAAGCTCTCTTGGCTCTCTTATCTTTTTATGTTCACTCCACAGCAATTAAACAGAAATGCAAATGTCAAACCCATTTTTGTAATGGTGTCTCTTATAGAACTGCAATAAAGTCAGCAAATGATGCATTTGTTAAATGATCGATCATCTTTTTCTCTACAAAATCTACCTAATATGAGGATAATGCCTGCATATGCACCATATGTGTGTTTGCATGTTGTATAAACATGGGAAGATTATTAGGTACAATTTTAGCAGAACTTCTAACGAAGCATTAGACTTTGAAAGCTCAAATCAGTTAAATAAGGCAGGAAGAGAATTTATGAATATTCAGTTTGCATTTGAAAACAGCTGTTCTATTTGACCATTAAAAAAAAAATTACCCCTTATTTATTCACTATATGCAAACATCCAGTAAAGTGAGATTGTGTTCACATAAATATCTGGTAACTACTTTAATTCAGATGTGTTTTCATACAAACCTCTTCCCCCTCTAAGGGGAAGCCTCATCATAGAACAAACAAGATAATTCATATTTATTTTTTCTCTGTTTTTCTCTGAAAGCAACCTAGCAATCCAATTAGAAACAGAGGGTATAGCACACAAAACAAATCAATAGCCACCTGTCTTGAATAATGAACATTCTGTCACAATGATGATAGCTGATCGCTACCACAAGCGGAAAAAGACATCAACCAAAGAGGGGTGCACTTTGCTGCTAGACATGTTTCAACACAAAGCCCTGTCCAACTCCAGCTCAAGCATTTGCCTGTGACCTCAACCAAAGGCAGCCAAGTGTTTCACAGTCTGTAATACATTTAACTCATCATCTGTAAAGTGCAAAAGTGTTATTTTGCAGAGGCAGAATTGACATGGAAAGACTATGACTCCACTCCTCCCAAATAGTATTATGACTAAATATCACAAAAAATAATTTAAATCCAATTCTGAACACTTACCCTTTGTAATAATCTCCATTCCTGAATTAGTGTGTTAGAGGATGAAGGAGCTGGAAAACTTACAAAAGGAAAAGCTAAATTACTATTTTATTTGTATCATTCTTGTCCCTCTATCCTTTCTTTTCCTCCGCTCATCCAGCCTTTATACAAACTATTTCTAGCCACGTGTAACAGCAGTGTAGCAACATTTTACTAATATAATAGAATCATAGAATGGTAGGGGTTGGAAGGCATGTATGGAAATCAAGTCCAACCCTAGCTTGCTAGAGGAGGATCACTCAGGGCAGGCCACACACAAACACATCCACACAGTTTTTGAAAGTCTCTAGAGGAGACTCCACATCTCTCTGGGCAGCTTGTTCCATCACTCTCGCAGGAAGTTTTTCCTCATGTTGAGGTGGAACTTTCTGTGTTGCAGTTTGTAACTGTTGCCCCTCATCCTATGAAATGGCACTACTGAAAAAAAGACTGACCCCTTCTACCTGACACCCATCTTTCATATATTTGTAAACACTGTAAGATCCCCTCTCAGTCTTCTCCAGACTAAACAGTTCTAGGTCTCTCAGCCTTTCCTTGTAAGCGGGATGCTCCATACCCTTAATCATCCTTGTAGGTTTCTCATAATCACATTGCTGTCCCATGAGTAACTTACTGTCTGTCCATGAGAACTCCAAGGTCTTTATGTTAGAAATTACCATAGAAATTGTAGAATACGATTGTAGAAAAAATGTAAAATCGAGATGCACATGGTCTAACTAGCAGTGACTGAGACTGTCTCAAGTAATAACACATTATATTAATACCTCCCTTCTCAAATAAGAATAAGGGAAAGAGTCCTATGGGTTGGAAAAAAAAAAAACCCTAAAACATGGTTAATGAAATAATAACAATAAAAATAAAGATGATAATAATAATAAAAAAAGACATTTATACAAACATATACAAAACCTAGATGAAACTCCACCAAAGTCCATGCTGGACTCAGCAGCAGATGAGAACTGGATTCAGGAGCTCACAAATTGGGATAAAAGGCAGAAGACTGGACAGTGTCCTCCTCAGACACCAGCAATAGTACAAGAGGTTTTAACCCATGTTATCTCTCAGCTTTATATCAATTATGATGTAGGTGGAATAATATACATTGTTGGTCATGTTCGGGTCACCTGTCCTGCCCACTCCTCTTCACAGATGCCACTTTTTTAGCTACTTAGGACCCTTTCACTTATGACACTTTAAAGTGGACACAAGATTTAGCAGTAACCTTGGTTTCTATAAGAGTAAGTAAAAGCAAAATCCTTTCTATGTATCACTTCTTAGTAGCAACTACAAAGATCAAGCATTTTCTTCTAGAAGCAGACACTGGATGAAAAAATTATATTTACTTCAGAAAGTGCAGCTACTTAGAAGAGACTTAGCTGAGAAGTAAAACCATTGAAGAGACATTTGGTTCAGTTCTAGTTCAGTGCAGCAACGAGCCAAAATAAAGGGTTTGCATGGTGTGGTGATGTTGTTGAATGGATGCAGAGGTGGTGAGGCCAGGTGCTGCCCCATGCCAGACAGACAGGGTTCCAGACAGCTCCGATAAATCTACTTCAGGACATAGCTTATGGCTGTGTCCCTGGGAAAGCATATTTAAGAATGAATTAAAGAAAACCAAAAAACCAGCCAAACAAAAAACCTGCCAAACAAAAAACCCCCAAAAAAACTTTTTAGCGGCTGTTTGAAAGAGGACTGAAAAGAAAACAAAACCCAGAAAAAAACCCCAAACCAAACCAACCAACCAACCAACCAAAAACACAACCAAAAATCCCAAACAAACAAACAAACAAAAAAACACCAGAGGAATGGCCCTGGAGACACTAAGCTTGGAGAAAAAGTTGGGGAAAAGTTGCTCCAGGTTCTGGAGCAGAGATTTCTGTGCTGCCCACGAAGAAGACCATAGTAATACAGATTGTCCTTCTGTAGCCTATGGAGCAGATATGCATGCTACAGCCAGTGGAGAACCCTATACTGCATCAGGAGGACATTCCATGAATGAAGTGTCAGCCTGTGGAGTTCCATCACAGAAGCAGGTTTTCTGCCAGGAGCTGCTTCCCATGGGGAACTCATTCTAGGACACTCTCTTCCGAAAGGACTGTACATAGTGGAAAGAACTCATCCTGGAGCAAATATTGAAGAACTGCAGCCCATGGGAAGGTGTCAAACTGGAAAAGTTCATGAATAATTGTACCCTGTAGCAATAGGATGAAGTTGAGGAGGAAGAAGAGGAAATGAACTGTTATGAACAGATTTCAAACCTCATTCCCTGTCACCCTGTGCTGCACCAGGAATGAAGGAGGGAAGTTTAACCTGGGGAGAGGAAGGAGACAGGAGGAAGCTATTCTTAGTTTTGCCTTTTTTCTCATATCCTACTCTCTCTCTCTCTCTATATATATATATATATAATGCAATAAATTTCCCTACGTAAAGTCTTGTTTGC
>JAOEGS010019623.1:0-14477 GCA_025447755.1 Corythornis vintsioides | reverse complement strand
CTCTCTCTCTCTCTCTCTATATATATATATATAATGCAATAAATTTCCCTACGTAAAGTCTTGTTTGCCTGTGAAGTTAATTATTAATTGATCTCCCTGTGTTGATCCAAAAATTTTTTAATCTTATTTTTTCCCCCTATTTTGTTGAAAAGGGGGAGATCAGCTGTGTGAGCATGTGGCAGCCAGACAAGTAATTTTGAATCCCAGATGTATGAGAAAAAAAAATGGGTTTAAATTTTGAATGTCTCTCATTCTCCAATAATATTTCACTAGACTTACTATCCTCCTTAGCAATATCCTCATACATTAACAAATTACTTTGGTTTAGATAGGGTTCTTCAAAAACTATAGTCATTAGACATGAGTTGCATGATTTTCTGCAGTTACAGAAAAAAGAAGACAGAACCAACACAAAGATGACATGGTAGGCAGAAGCATTACTTGTTTAAACATCACTTTTAGACACTAGACAAGAACATCACTTTGATGTACCATACCATGTATTGTTATAATTTTAAATATAAAAAGCAGAAAAAAAGACCATAAAATATAGCATGACTGAAAAGCTGTCTTTAAAAAGACCAGAATAATACTGCATTGTAAAATAAATTGTTTGAATCAAATGTGGGGGCCACTATGCACTAAGTACTATAAAATACAGCATTACCTGCAGCAAGCCTAAGTCAGAGTCTTTTCTAAAATTATTAATAATTTTTTTTTTAGTATTTTAAAGGTATGCTTGCTACTTTTTCTTTACCTTGACTAGGACTAGACATTTTAACTTTGGGGTTTCTTTTTAAATTGTAGCCTTCTCTGCTTTGCTCTCACTTTCTAAAATCGCAAAACATCTTGAATGTGATCCTAACCTGTCATATAATGTGATGAACAGAAAAATAAACTCAGAATCACAGAAGTTCTCACTAGCACCTTCCAAATTATTTCCAAAACACTGGTAGCAAAAGCTCAAAGACTGGTAGCGGAGTAGTTGTAGGTACAAAGCCATGTACACTTTTGCAATAAATAATAGCTCATGAGTCAAAAATGGGGATTTTGATAGAATATTTGCTGTTTCTCATAATAGGCTTTGAACTTTCACTTCTGTACTTCATAAATATAACAATAATTAGAAAAAAAAGTTACAAAAATAATTGTCATCAATGCCTTGCCCAAAATAAATACTTTCTAAAAACTGGACCAATCCTTTTTAGCCATACTTCAATGCTGCCATCTAAACACCTTGCAACTCTGTTGAAATTCTATTTGATTTCATTATATCTTCAAGTGTAACATACAAGAAGAGTTGAAAAGGAGGCCAAGTGGCATTACTGTGCAGGAGAACTAGCACAGAATGATTAGTGCTTTAGGTCCTGAGAGGTAGCAGTGTTATGCTGCATGCAAAACAATTTGGCCAGCTCCCTAGAGAAGACGACTGAATAGGACATATCATTCAGTATTTCTGAAAGGTTGAAGCAAGGGTTTGGATGCTTTCATTATCTAGTCAATTGAAGCAACTTGAATGCAGCTGCTACTTACTAAGCAGGATGGCGTATATGGTCTCTTTAAAAGGTCAGTTAGATGCTCAGTGGTAGAGGTATATAAATGTTTACAACTGAACATAGAAGTTACAAATCCATCTCTCTCTCTACACATCAATTTTAAACCCACACTTATAACTGCTTTTATATTGAAAATAAACGGAAATCCCACACACTTTTCCTGTAGTTCAAGTCTCAGAATTGTAACGTATTATTTGTATTCTAGTAGTGCAAAATTTTCTGGTCAAAATGAATACCTTCCTATTTTAAGTGTTGTGTATAAACACTGAAGAATAAAGATCATGACTGAAAAAACTTATATTAGAAAAGATAAGTCTTTCAAAAAAAAGAGGAATAGTGTTTATGATACATAGCTATATATTTTTTCTTATTTCTGAAATTATTTTTTTTTTCTTCAATTGCAAAAAAAATAGTGTGCTTAGACTACAACTCGTGACACTGAGAAAAAAAAAAATGGAACTGTCTGCATCTTGAGGAGAAGCAGAACGGAGGCAGGGCAGGTCGAATGACAGGAAGGGAGGCCTGGAGGAAGACCCACATTGATATGAGTGTTCCTGAAGCATCACAGAAAAGGATTAAGGACACTTTATTCCTGATCTAAAGTCAGATGCAGTGAACATGGACTTTTCCGTCTAGTTCAACAAACTTGGAGAAGAGCTGGTTTTTGGCTAGTTTCTTTCCTGTCTGAGGAGGAAGGGAAGGTGGATAAATTCTTTGGGAAGTAAGCTTGTAATCCTGTGTCTTCACAAGGATGTAATTAGACATCAGTTGTCCTCAATACACCCTCAAAGAGCTGACATTGTAAACAAGAGTATAAAATCTCATGTCATATCTGTGCAACTTGCCCTGCAGACACTGTAACATAGGCTCACTGGCACCGCTCTGAAGCCAGACTCCTACTGGAACAAACCATTCAGGAGAAGAGCCAGCACTGCCTCATGTAAACAAGACCTAAGACTGCTATTTGAGTCTATTTCTCAGGTTGACTTTCTGAGGCTTTCAATATCCTGAAGTGAAATAAATCTTGTTACAATTGTAGGGAATTGGATTCTGAAGGGAGGTATTTCTCTAACACAAGTAGTCAGAAGAAACTGTTGTATAGATATCCTTACTTCCAACAGCATTTTTGTCCGAAGAGATAACAGAAAAATTAAACCACTTAAAATAATATTAATTTGGTTTATAAAATAAATCCATGAAAAGTTGATGCCGAGCGTAATGACCCATATGCCATTTACATATTTTAAGTATTGATAAGTATATTATCAGCTGCAACATGAAGCAGACAATATGTTCTGGAAACAAGGAGGAAAATATGTGTTGCCTGGGTGTTTACATTATAATTAAGTCAGCACCTCCCAAGACACAGACTAAAGAGATATTTACACTTCCAGATAATGTATTTATAGAATAGGAGAGAGAATACAGAGAAAATATGGCAAAGACATCCTAAGATAGACCACTTATGTGGAATACATGTTTAAATGCTTTTCTGTATACACATTAGTAAAAATGCTGTGGCTATATAATTTCTTGCTTTCAGAGAAATAAAACAAAACAGCTTTGAAAGCAGAGAAAAATCCAACTTAGTGAATTATTGTCTGCATCAGCAGATGTTACTCAAATTTATTACTTGTGTGCCATGAAAAATAAGCTTCTTCATACATATTATAGTACACTGCATCATTGTGTAATTTTGACAGACTGATTTATTTCTTGAATTTTGTTTAGAAAAGTACATATACTGATGTTAAGCAGATTTTAAAGTTATTTTAAGCTGTCACAACTGAGTAAAGACTCATATTCAAATACACAACCTTGCCCCAAAATATAGCAGTTGTGTACACAGACACAAAATCACATAGGACTTACTATAAAAAACAAATCTTAAATGCTGCAGGCAGACACACTCAAGAAAAATCATGGAATAAAAAGGAAACTACTTTTTCATGAGGAAAGAAAAAAGACATAAATCTACAAGTCATGTAAGGAAAATGAAATAGTTCCAGTAATAAATAATAAACACGCATACACACACACACAAACCATAACAAACAAACAAAAAAAGCTATCAAAACAAACAAAACCAACAATCAAAGAAAAAGCAACCAAGGAAATTTCTTTGCCAGTAGTCCACTTGAATATGGTTTAGAGTTACCTGTGTGAAGATAATTCTTATAATTTGCAGCATAAGGTACCCTCTATAGATGTCCATTAAGCAGGTCCATTAACCAGGACCATGAAGCTCATCTATGGAACTACTCAGAAATCAATACAGTCTATGGAACAAAAATTCAAAATACAACCAAGCAGATTAGGTGATGATGTACAGACTCACAAGATCGATTTTTTTTTTAGATTTTTTTTTTTTCTCCACTGCTTTTACTAGTCTGTCTTATGGTAAACTGTTTCTCAGTTTTCCCATTAATGGATGGGTAATACTAAGATAATAAAAAGACCTATATAATAGCTGTCTATTCAGCCTCAACCCTTCAAAGACATTACAGGATGGTTTATACTGAAAGAAAACTAACTTACAGTCTTGCCAAATGCAGAAGGAAATGAAACCTTTTATCTTGAGCAAATACTTGATTAGATAAGAACAAAATGATAATTAAAAACATTTGCACCAAAGCATTTTCTTTGATGAGAAAAAATGTTTGGCAAAACAACTTAAATATTCCTGATTTTAAAATGAAATTGGATTCCTATTTGTTGAGTACAGTAGTCAGATATTATGAAAATTGCAAATAAAAAATATCACTATCAGAAGTCTGTTTTAATTTACCAGACACAGGTGGTGAAAGCAGAAACTTATATGAAATATGGTGTCATAGACCATCTTGGGAATAGTAATAGTTCTAGTAATAGTTCTCAATTTGTTAGATCGACCAAAATGGTAGAGTCAGAAGTACAAAAAATTGACTAAGAGTAAATTCTCATAGATAAAGGTGTAATACATGGCTCAAGTTCACTGAAAATTTTAAGTTTCTAAATATCTTCTACATTTTTTTCCAGGCCCTAAACTCATGGTACTGATGTTATATCATAAAGATATAAAATAAGAATTAATAACATGTAATTTTTTTTTTTTCTTTCAAATAAATACCAGTATTCTATATCATGTGTCCTTTTGGAACTGCTGTATGGTTTTGTCTCTACATAAGCAGCTTTATATAAGGCCAGAGAAAGCGTAATTTATTCTATATCCCTATAATCACACAGGACAGTATATTCTTGAACTTTCTATTGGCAACGGGCAATACTGATCTTCTATATTCACGATACGCAGTAATTAATTCTGAATTTTCTAATGATTGTTTTGTTTACATTATTAAATCAAAGTTACTTTTAAGATTCCTTTACTGAGATTTCAGAAATCTTCTTTTTTTCACTTGGCCATTATATTGTGGATACTTCTATCCTTTTATATATAAAAATATATTATTTCTTTTTTTTATAATAAGGGACCAAATTCAAAATATTTAACTTTTTTTTTTTTTTTACTGTTAACAAAAAGGCTGTTTAATATTTTTTGTCAGTCATATGAATATGACTTACTTAGTGATTAGTAAATAGAGTAAAACAGAATGATGTACCTTTGATTTTCTTAAGAATAATCACTTCAAGAACATAAAATAGTATTTGGTCTGTCTGCTATTATATAGGTGTTAGATAAGTGATAGCAAATAATGATCTTTTTCACAGACGGGCAGCTCCACAATATAAAGCTCATTCCATACTGAAATATCAGCTTTCCCTCATGTGTTTGCTTTTAAGAAATACACTGAGTGATAATAAATGACTGATAACCTTACACACTGCAGATTGGCACTTGAGCATGCACTTTGCATATGGATAAGAATTCATGAGTATATTCATTACAATGAGAAATTCACAAAACAAAAAGAAAATAGATATATAATTAGGAGGCGAAAATATTGATGCAATGCCTAAGGAAGAGTATAATGATAATAGCAAAAAAAAAAAAAAAAGGATTCCAGGCTTAGATCTAGGCTGCTAGATAGTTTGACTTCACTGAGCACTACTAATTTCATAATGATAAAAGAGATAGTATGTATGTTTCCTATTAGCAATGCATGAGGTGCCCTGTGTGACAAGTCCTGTCTTAAAGTTGTCTTGAGGTTCAGCTTGCTTAATTAGCAAGTTAAGTATATTTTCTAATGGAAAAGTAGAAATCTGGAGTAACCAGTAATAATAGTATTTGTTTTCCAAGTGGCTGATCCTGAAAGATTCCAGAGTAGCACAGTATCTTGAGTATACTGAAGGATGTGGAAGCCAACATCCTAAATTACAATCCTATAACAAGAATACACAAGAACGATAATGATTCATGCATTTTAAGAAACAAAACAAAATATATCTGAATTTGAAATTCATTATGATAAAAAAAAATGTGTTAAGGTGTTAACTCAGGTCCTGTCAAAACACTTTTTTTATTATTACTGCTTGTGCCAGGAGAGACAACACTCAGAACACTTGTGACTTCAGAATTGTGTGTTCCACCATTACTTGAAAATAAGTGCACACATACTCTAGATACAGCCTTTTATTCTAAGTTTTGTGGCATCTTGCCTAAGAAAAATTCTCAAAGGAGCAGATATTGCAAACTGAAAAAGAAGCATGTTCAAATAAAGGGAAAAAAAGCAATAACTATCACTATCACTATTTCCCAAGATTGAAACATTAATTTTTAAAGCTAATTTAAAAAAAAACTCATAAAACTTTTTTAATCTTAATCTTTTCTAGGTTGCCCTCAAGATCAATCAATTGAATTGATTGATCAACTGAAGATTAAATTGCTGCGATTCAATCCAAATTATTAAAACACATGACCCTTACAAGCAAATACACACATAAACAGTTATGACAAAATCTGGAAAATGTAAGAAAATTATCATAGTGACTTTATAAATTTTCTCTAAATGCCTCCTTTGTCAGTACAGGCAATGTCATTGCAAAACTATGGAGACAACATTTGCATGCTTTTTAGAGATGCCTTCATGTATCATTATGACTGAGAATTAAAATTCAGTTCTTCAGAGACCCAATGGCAATGCTGTCACAATGCAATTTTAGACAATTCAATTTAGAAGCAGCAGCTGCTTCTCTATTTTTTTTTTTATGTTTACCCAATTTTGCTGCTGGGTTAATTGAGTCATACTGAGGTCAAGTGGCTTGTCTGCAATCACCCAGATCTAGGCTCAGTGAGAATTACAGCTCAGGACTATCACAGCTATAAACCTCTCTTTCCTCCAATAGGGAAAAAATACAAAACGAAATAAAATAATAAATAGAACTATCAGTAGAAAACTATGTCAGCTGCCACAGCAGATTATTTGGGACACTTGTATTACAAAAGAATAATCATTAAGTAAAATTGAAGAAAATACATTAATGTGAAAATGAGAATAAAAGGAAGAGCTAAACACTTTAGAAT
Source organism: Corythornis vintsioides (assembly GCA_025447755.1). Taxonomy (NCBI): domain Eukaryota; kingdom Metazoa; phylum Chordata; class Aves; order Coraciiformes; family Alcedinidae; genus Corythornis; species Corythornis vintsioides. Next base: position 7,460 of record JAOEGS010019623.1, on the reverse strand, counting down.
TATCTCTTCTTAACTGACTTATTTTAAAACATACCAGCAAGTTAAACTTGAGTAATAACTGAAGGAACAGAGCTTAACTAAAAGTTCTTCCTTTTGCCACAGGACAAAACAATTTCTTATTGAATTCATTACATACACTGACTGCTCCTCTGAAAGCTACATCCAACATTGCAAGCAATGTGAAAAAACACATGCTCAAAAAATAACTTGAACATCTCAATCCCATTACTGAATTAATTTCAGCTTAAAATATACTGGGAAAAGGTGTCACAGAAGAAGGTCTTATGCATAGTTGCAATCTCAACTGCAAAAATAAATATTTTTTTTTAAATTTACCTTTTACAGGGGAACACAATATTGCATATTTTCACTCTTGAATATCATATTCCTCTCATAAAATCGTATTTTAAAATGTAAAGTAAGGCCTTCCATAATAAAGCAAATGTATATTAATATATTTTTGGAATTTCCTATTTTGATTGCAACAATTCTTGGAACTAGTGCTGGCTCTGTTCCTTAGAGACCTACCTGTAACACTGACACATTAAAAAGTTATAATAGCAATTCTATTTTGACATAATAACATCTACTTTTTACTTGTTGCAAATCAATAGTTAGTGCACTGATGAATGCAAAGCTATGCTCAAGAGGCAAGCAACAAAATAATAAAGAAGCAGAAATCAAAGTCTGCAACTACCTAGTTTGTTTTCACACACACATGTGTATATATTAGTATACACATATAAAATCACACACATACGTAAATGCATATATATGTATATATAACATATTGTCAGTATTTCATTTCAATATTTTATTTTTTTTTTAGAAAGTGTATTCTTTATTTTATGGAAAAAAATGTTTTCACTTTTCTTTAAGGTAAAAATATAGCATACGCCAATATGTTTCCTTTTGGGTTAAGAAACTGAAGGAAGTACTAATTTCAAGTGAAGTATTCCTCATACAGTCTCTCACTCTGATTCTCATCACTTGAAAATTTTATCTGTAGCAAAATACTTTATTTGAACTTGTAATTTCATGAAAAAAAAAATGAATGAACCATTATTAAATTTCCCTCTGTTTTTAATTATCAGTTGTTGACAATTACTGAAAATTGGCCTACTGTCTTCATTTCATCAGCTGTATCACCCAATGACCACACATACCCTGTCCCCCACTGGAAGAAAGTCCCAGATGAAGGACTCTACACTTCCTGGGCAATTAGTTCTAGGTGGTCCTGCTTGAGCAAAAGAATTGGAACAGATGACCTCCAGAGCTTCCTTCAGCCTCAGTTATTCTGTGATTCTGTATACAATTACTCTGTGATCTAACCTAAACTGATGTCTAATCAATTGTAGGAAAAACATACATTAAAACCTGCATAACTAGACATGGTCTTAGGAGCCTCCAGAACATCCACCCTATGTTAACAGAACTAGAATTTCACTTCCTGTTTTCTTTTCTGGTACAGTTATATATAGGCTATCAAGCCGCATCAGGATTCAGGAAATATGGTTTCTATTAATGCTTCTCCACCTGCTTTCTGATCATGTAGAAGTCAGTGTACTTTTGCTCTTAATGGTAAGTTCTATCTATCTCATTTTTTATTTCCTATGCTTTTAAGATCAAGGCTGTCAGGTCTCCATTTAGTGTAACATGTCAGATGACACAGGTTTTCATTACAGTGGATTAGGACCTGCTTGCAAACAGCTCAGTTTATAATTGTAACTGCAAGAGAAAGTCTAACAATTGTTCGTTCTTAGCACATCACATACACTATTTTCTATTTTATATGCTTTTTATCTTTTTGGGGTGTATTTTGGTACATTTGAAGAAGTTCTGTTATTCTGGATGATAAAGGATAAGCTGCTATTTAATTTTTGCCTTTCTAACTTGTGTTGCTGATGCCTCAAGACTTGGATGGGTGCCACTTCTTTTGTCATAAAAATTAATTCATTAATTCCTATGTCAGAAGAAACAGATTCAAATAGAAGATGCAATGATAACAGTGTTGAAAAATGTAATAGGAAATGTGGCGGAAAGCTTATCATTCTGACCTTGTAAGTGAATCATGAACATAATTTTCAAAGGGATCTTCAAGGCCAGTGCTATATAGTGCTTACTGTGATTTTTTTTTGAAGTCGTATTAATAATATTTGAATTTAACTTTTCAACTAAAATCTTTGAGCTTTGCTAATGATGAATATGATAACAGTAGTAGTGCTCTTAAGGAAAGTATTTTTCTTTATTAATGCATCATGACAGAATATTGACTATGAAAACACAGAAATCTATGTGTATACAGACAATGAATGTATATACTAAAACCTTTGAGTTCTTTTAGCTTGCCAACTGCAGAAACTTTTTGATGTGTACTAGTAAGATGAAAGGATAATATTCATGTTGCTTGAGTATGCTAGGCAATAAATTGTTTTGACAGTTGATTAAATACTAGACCAAAGCCAAGACATCTAATCAGTGCTTAAAGCCCTTTGTTGCCTTCACATTCCATTGCCCTGAATTTTACTGCTATTCTGGCAAAAATAAAATACCTATGTACAACATGATCTTATAAGCTCTCTCTCTTTATAAGCTCCCTTTCTTATTTTCAGAGGTTAAAATGTAATGCAATTATGACATGATTCATAACCTGTTTTCCAGAATCCAATCTCAAAAGATGAATCTACCTGCATACATAAGAGTTATTAACTGATTTCACATTATTTTTGTCCCTCACATATGCAAGAAAAAAAAAGTACATTTTCAGATAAAATCACTATGAATCAACCTCCTTCATTCTATCAACATGATCTCTTTCATTTAGAAAATCCATAGGCTACTTTGGCTGTCTGTGTATTAAGTGAAGCATCTTGCTAAAATCACCTATGCATTTTCATCTTTTCAAGATAATTTACACTCTTGTAAATATTTGCAAGGATTTGCCTTAGAACTACCGAAGTTCTTTAAATTATATACAGATATATATTCTATGTCCTGGATTTCTTTGGAACCTTTTTTTTTTTTTTCCTGTATATAATTTTCTTTTCTTTTTTCATATTATATGACTGGACAGTTACATATTATCATACATACATCATGTCTTCATTCACTACACTATTAAAAAGAGGATTGTATGAAAGAGTAATGAAAAATGAATGAGAAAGAATGAATAATAAGGCTACTGGTCAGACATAAACACTCATTTAGCAAAAATTGCAAAGAAGAACTATTTAATAATATTACGCATGTCACTTTCTTCAGACCTAACAAAACTCCTTGTTACATTTTCCAGATACAACTATTTATTCTCAGGGAGGGATCTGCATTTTGAGAAATAAAACCTGTTGTTCCATTGTGAAAGATTTTATTCTTTTTAAACATCAGAAGGGATCATGCTAAAATCCTGTAGTCTAACTACCTGCATTATGTATACTATGAAATACATGCTTTCAGTACTAGAATGTAACTTCTATTTGAGGTGTAGCAGGTATTTTACAAAGAAAATTTTAGTCAATTTAAATTAACAACTTTAAGTAAATTACTCCAAATATAATAGTAATGAGTCATTTAGGTGTTTTTCTGTTCTTGTAGTTATGGTTTGACACAGTGATCTAGGAGGTCCTTTCCAACCATGATTATTCTGTGATTCTGTATTGGTAACCTTTCTGGTTTATGGCACACACACCCTTTTCAGATTCAACCTTTCTGAAAAAGTTATACAAGGCTTCACCACAGACCATCTAATTTTTGATGCTCCTTGGAATATGACTAAAGAATTTCAGATGCTGCTTTTCTAACCCTTGTCTAAAGCAATATTTCTAATATTTATTTGTGCAGAAACCTTGGAAATGTTAATCTAATTACTGAGAAAGAGCCTTGTTTGTTGAACTGATGGCTTTTAAGTCAGTTTGATGAATTTTGGAAGCTTCAACCACTATTTTAGATTTGCATTTCAGAAGAATTTAGATTATATATTAATTCAATCACATTACATTCTTACATTATGGACTCTTCAAATAAGTTTAATATTTTAAAATGTCAGTCTCATGACATAGAACTGAGTACAGAAATATGTGCCTTAACTTTCTCATCAGCCAGTGCATTTCAATGTACATGACATGAATACACAAATTAAATTAATTTACTTTGGGATTCAGTTCAAGACATAGCATTCCATGATCCACTTACATTCATATACCTGTGTGCTATGTCTAAACTCCTACTGTAGCTGTCAATCTGGCTGATGGCGCCTAGCAAGGAATTAACTGAAAAGTCACAAAAAACTCATTTTATTTACCTAAGAGTGGGTGTCTAGTGGCATGTGGTTTGTCCAAATGTATCCCACATTCAGTCTCCTCCAGATCCAGTGCCATATTTGTCACTCCCTTGCAAATGTTTTGGAAATGCTCCTAGTGCCTCTAAAGCAGTATTTGACATCTATCCCTGCGTAAATCAATCAAGTCTTAGTTACATTTTAACATCAGCTGATTGTTCTCTGGACTGAGAACAATATGAATTAAAGAAGGAAACATTCACATGCTGCTATTTAGCATCTAGAAGCTTAAACAGAATTTGATGCCACCAGGCTATTTATATACACAGAGGAGAGCATCGGCAGGACAGAGATTCAAAATATAATTTGAAATAAGATATTAAGTGGAAAATTAAATGACCATATAAAAAGCAGGAGGCCCATATTATTACTGTCTATGCAATTTTGTTCTGAGTTTTGTAAGGGGAAAAAAAAAAAAAATTTTTTTAAATCTATAAACAAGCTTTGGAGACAAAAAAAAAATCCAACCCCTAAAGTCATAGTTTTAAAAATATGTGGAGGTAATTTTTGTTATTTTCCTTTATATTCTCTTTTCTCTAGTGTGTTGAAGAATATTATCTACGCTTGGCTTAAGTATTTGTTATATGGAGATACCTTTTTCTGTGTTTTTTCCTTCTCCAACATTTGCTAAAACATCAGCCGATAGGCCATTTCTTCCATACCATTACATGGCTTTTAGTCCTTTTCTAAAATGGATCAAGTTAGTGGAAGAACATAAAAGACAAAATACTGCCTACTTTTTAACAAAGGAGAAATTGTGCTTCTTACTACAAACAATTCACATGCCACAACTTTTCCTTCTTTAATTACAGCTGAAAATAAAACCCCATCACAGTGAAATTTTACTATTATACTGAAACGAGATCTGAAGTGTTCTTTGTCAGAAATATTTATTTAGTTGTAACAAGAATAAACTTAATAATCAGAGGGCAAGTGTAACTCATTTGCTAGAAGCACTTAGAGAAAAACAAACTCTAATAAATAGTGGAAGAAATAGTCACACTAAGTTATCCTAACAACAAATTAATTAGTAGTAAAAGAAACTTGGTATCACACAGAATGTTTTCTTCAAGTAATTGTCTCCTCAAGCATTCGCTATACAATTCCTGTAAATTCAGGGATGTTAAAATGGAGATTATTATGTTTTACCTAAAACAATTCTCTAGACTAAATCTTTTGGTTCTCAGACTTTCTGACACCTATTCCATCAAGACTCTTCACTTAAAATTGTAACTCTACTCATTGTAAAGATTATATTGCTCCTTGATCTACTCAGTATCACAGTTGCTTGTTTGTTTTCCTGTATCAAGTACTCATTGAGCCACACAAATAGCAAACACACACTGGAATTTTGCATTATTCATAGTTTACATCAACTTAATGATGTGTGGTACTCTGTGCTTACAAGTTTATCTCTTCATTATTAGGCATTTATCCTAATGCAAGTAAAAGGTATTTATAATGTACAATAATGATGCTAATGTCAGTCACCTTGACCTCCTTCAGTGTCAGAAGGACAAGGGGGGATAGAGACTGACTTTCAAGCACCTGACTTCCAACAAGCATAAATTTCAAGAAAATCCCAAATTTAATTTATTTCTAGGAACTAGAAACTCCTTTTTGCATCTGTACAGGACACTTAATGTGAGCTCCAGTAACACAATCTGTATAAATTCCTTATGTTAGCCTGAAATCTTTACTCACCAAGGCATCCCTAAGTCACAATAACAAATTTCATGAGCATCTGGCTAGTCTACCAAACTTTTCACTATCGTGAAATGGAGATGGATCATATCATAGATTCCTTGTCATGATTGCCAAACACTTCCATGGAACAAAAAGACCAGACAAGCTTACAAATTCAATATAGGAATGATGAAGGCACAGTCTATTGTTTTACCTGCTCTCTACCACCTAAATCAACACAAAGGAGGGGACCAAGGAAAGTCCATCTCCTGTGTGCAATAAATGTTCTCCTAAATACCCACACCGCTTCAAGAGGTTGCCAGTGTTGTTGACTTCTGTACAAAGACCTATAATGATTGTTCAAACATTCAAATAAATCAAATGGTGTAGACATCTCCATCCTTTTTTTCCTGATTTGCTTTTCCATCTCACTTTTCTTGCCATACAGCTATGAATGCCTGTTTGCTAAAAGCTTACAAAAATACTTTGTGTTGGCTGATCAATGATGTAAGCCAGGACGACTGTTGCCCTTGTGCATAAATCCTAGTCCAGACTTCCCCTCAGGCTCCACTGACCTAAGATGATGTTAGGCCAGGCTTTACTTGAGCTACAAAACAAAAAGAAGCTTCCAGGCAAGGCAGGAAAAGTTGAAAACATGAAGGAATGTCGGTTTGATGGGAACAATATTAGAGCTGTTTTGCAACACTAAAAGAGTGAGAAAGTTTAACAGAAACTACTTAGAACTTACTGTTATATCAAGTGTATATGTATATACACATACATGTAATTTCTGGGAATATGGGTTGAATATATACATTAAGTCTTCATGTAACTTATCCAATTATGCTTACTGCCCATGTATGATAAACAAGCAACTGTGTGACCTGACATCTACTGTAAGACAATATTTTATGTCTCCTGCTTCCTTAAAATTGCAGCACACTGAAGTTGCAGAAGAATGGTGCAGAGCGGCACCTGAACCAAACTATTTTCTTCCTTGAAAACAGGGTATAAGCCCATACATTTTCTACCAATCTGTTCATAGTCCTTGTATTAACCTTAGTGCACTGAAAGGTATTTCTGTCTATCTCCTATTCTCCAGCTATGGGTGTGCATTTGTGTCTTGGTAATAAGGCTTAGATGCGATTTTCTGAATTCCTTTATGACAAACAGTTTACTATAGGAAGAAAAGCAGGGATAAGAAATTAAGGTGAGAATACTGAGAACAGTAGCAAAAAACAATGAAGGTAGTTTATTTGCTTGTGAAGGAACAAGAGCCAGACTTCACTAATATCCCTAGGTTTATTTCAGTGAATATATGAATCAGAGAATCATAGAATGGTTAGGGCTGGAAGGGGCCTTCCAAGGTCATCTAGTGCAGCCCCCCTGCAGTGAGCAGGGACACCCTCAACTAGACCAGGCTGCTCAGAGCCTTGGCCAA
>JAOEGS010019622.1:20228-47618 GCA_025447755.1 Corythornis vintsioides | reverse complement strand
ACACACAACCAAAAAACAGAAAAGGAAAAAAAAAAAAAAAAAAAAAAAAAAAAAAAAAAAAAAAAAAAAAAAAAAAAAGAGCTTTTTTTCCCCCCTATTGGAAGATGAGGGGATTTCTGCTCTAATCCCTAACCAAACACATTTAATGCCATTAAACACTCGCTGGCATTACTGAAACGTATGGTTGTGATGCTGCCACATGCAGGGCACAGGCTGGAGTTCAGAGAGCTGAGAGCCTGAGAGCCTGATGCACCTACAACCTGCCCTAGGTGGAAAACACAATTCCTTTGTCTGAATTCACTAGGAATAGGAGGAAAGTGGTGAGTTAATTTAAGGGAAAGGGATGGTTTGGAAGATTTTATGGCCCAGTATCTAAAGTTAATTTCAAAGAAGCAGTATAAATCTCAAAACAAACCAGGTCTCTCTCCTTTCTCTTTTTGTTCTACATTTTTTTTCTCTTTTATCCCAGTTTGCCTCTACTCTTCTTACCAACAATCAACAGCTCAGAAAGAAGCATCTCTTTCCTGAAGAACAATGAAGTAAGGGAAAAAAGGGGAAAAGAGGACTGAGCCGGGCAGGATATTTCCCAGCTCCTGACACACTCCAGTACAAAATATTTTCTTTCTCATCTTAAAGCTGGAGAAGTTACACAAAACCCAAAATGTCTACAAATTTGCATGAGCCAGCATCAACTGACTGGAGCATACATCATTATTTTTCCTCCCCCACGAATGAAACCAACACAGTTGTTTGCTTCTTCTCTTTCCTTTTTTAAAGGGATCTTCTCAAATAAGGCAATTTTGTTTTAATAGGGATTATTGATAATTCCAAAGCAACACAGCATTTGTATGAAACAAGCTGGGAGTATTTAATTCTGTAACATTATAAAAGTTGAATTATCCCTTAAAAAATGATCCCTTTCTCATTAAGGGCTATTTGAGAAACTGAATTTCTCAAGACTTACATTTCCCAGACATTCCTGACCAGCTCTTTTCTGGGTTACATGGATAGAGATGATTATGTGGTTAAGGAATTCAAATCACTGATCTGATGAGTTGGACAGGGGTGGCCCATCTCCAGCATGTACTCGGAGCCTGCTACCACCCGATTGCTGCTCCATGGCCCGAGGGCAAGATGAGCTCTGCAGATGCTCATCCTCTGCCCATCACTGTGGTAGGTCTTTTCCAGGCTCCAGGTGAACAAGGTAATGTTCAGAGTAATAAAGAATTTAAAAAAAAAAAAAAAAAAAAGAGTGAGGGGGTCAAAATAACCCCAACAGTTTTGGAAATTATCTCACAAAAAAATTAGTTAATCAAATAAATAAATACAAGAAAAATCACATTTTATTAGGTTTCATGCAATGCATCTCCTCAAAGTGCATCTCTCACCCCAGCTCTCCCCTTGGCATCTTTCTCTGAAACACACAGCTGTACAAAAACATGGGTATGGATCCACTCAGGCAATTCCTGCCTTCCCTTGAAGCCTTGTAGGACAAACACTACAGCACAACTGGCCCCTTCACTGAAACAGCACAGGACAAGATAAGCTTGATTCATGAAACCTGCACCCATTTCCCACCCTCCTGCTGCAGTCTTTCATCCTCAGGAGACACCACCTCCAGCTCTCTGCAGCCACACGCCCCTCCCCTTTCGATAGTGCAACTGGTATAAAACAGCCTCTAAACAGCCCCTATACAGCCCAAGAAGGGGTCTATGCAGCCCCTGTTGAGCCCAAACAGCCACTATACAGACTCATTAGGGGTCAATGCAGCCCCTAGAGAGCCCAAACAGCCCCTGTACAGCCTCATTAGACTGTGTGGTGGCCATCTTCTGGTGGGGCAGGGGAAGTGGTGGTCATCTGAGACCTCACCTGGAGTATTGCATCCAGTTCTGGAGCCCTCAGCACAGGAGGGACATGGAGCTGATGGAGCAGGGTCAGAGGAGGCCACAGAGATGCTCAGGGGCTGGAACAGCTCTGCTGTGGGGACAGGCTGAAGGAGCTGGGGTTGTTCAGCCTGGAGAAGTCTCCAGGGCAATCTTATAACCACCTTCCAGTACCTGAAGGGGCTACAGGAAGGCTGGAGAAGGGCTGTTTTCAAGGGCCTGGAGTGAAAGATGAGGGATAACAGGCTTAAATTAGAGAAGAGTAGATTTAGACTGGATATCAGGAAGAAGTTCTTTACCTTGAGGGTGTTGGATCAGTGGAATAGGCTCTGGAGGGAGATGGTTGAGGCCCCATCCCTGGAGATACTCCAGGTGAGGTTGGCCAAGGCTCTGAGTAGCCTGGTCTAGTTGAGGGTGTCCCTGCTCCCTGCAGGGGGGCTGCACTAGATGCCCTTTGGAGGTCCCTTCCAGCCCTAAACATTCTCTGATTCTATAAACAGCAATTCCTTCCTGGTCAAGCTTGCTTGGGCTGGGATAGGGGGGGGAGCATTTAAGAGAAGGTCTGCTGGCAGACTTGTGGAGAGGATGGATGAAATATCACCTCAAACCAGCATTGCTGCAGCCTGAGGTCAAGTCCCCCGCCCTATAAATACCTCTGTAGTTTAGAATACAGGCACGAGGAAGTCAGATTCTGGCTCCAGCTTCTCAACCAGTTTCTGTCTGCTGCTCTGCCTCAGGCTCCCACACTGGGACTCTCAACGATGGAGATACCAACACCTTACTGTCCTCAGCTCCATCCCCAGCAGCTTCAGCCACTGAGCAATTGCTGCAGCAAAATAAACCACCAAGCTCCAGCACAACAAGGTGCCACCAAACCAACGGCATCGCTGCAGCACCTCAGCAAAATAAAGCTGCAATCATCCATTTAAAAGAAAAAAAATTGGCTTTGTAGAACTGTAATGATGATGAGGAGTTTAAATGTAACCACAAATATAAAACTTTAAAACTCTCATAAACAGATCTGAAAGGGAGCCAGAGGAACTGGTGCAAATGTGAGCTACGCCAGTGCAAAGTAATAGCAAAGATACAACTATAAACCTGGGCAAGGAGGAAGAAGCAGAATCAAAGGGCTTTCCTTTTTTTGTGTGTGTGCAGGAATTAACTTGAACATAGGATGTTTTATAAGTAGGGCAAGATCAGGTTTATTTTTTCTTTTCTGCACTCCTGGTTAACTGGTGAGTGGAGCCAGAACAAAGACACATGCCAAAGGCAGATGTGTCAGGCCAAGGAGGTTCTTCAGATGGCTCTGAGCCAGGTAAACATTTAACCAAAAAACCCACCTAATTTTAGCAGGCTGAAGTCTGGAAAAGTGATTAACTAGAGAAAGGTCAGTGTGTTGCTTTGTACCTGGGGAATGCTGGAGCAAAGCAAAGGCTCTCAGGCCCTAATTAAGAAACTGCCTTTTCACTCAAAAGCCGGAGCGCTGTGAAACGAAGGAAGCTGGTGCTTTGCCAACAGTGCTCATAAAGCTGTCAATAAGTTGAGAAAGTGGCCTTGATGGTGTGAAAAGCCATCTCCAAGAAAAAAAAAAAAATAGAAAAAGTTCTTTGCCGTTCAATAAGGCCTAACATCATCCACGATCACAAAAATGGCAATTTCACAGCAAATTAGCAGTGTTTATGAAATCTAGACAGTCAGCCAGCTAGAAGAGACAAAAGTCAAGAGCATCCAACATCACTAAATCAGATTCAGATTATTTTTTTCTTCTTTTTTTTTTTTTAATTTTGGGCTTTCCTCTTTTTGCTCGGGACAGCAGAGGATTGTTTTCCTTTTGGGAATGCTCCAGGCATGAGTGCACTGCCATCCAAGGGATGCCAGAGTGGTGAGCATCCTCCAGCAGGATATGGATTGCTGGGCTTCCTGCAGGTCCCCAGTGCAGCACAGACCCACTTTCCAGATGTGGCTCATGCAGCTGTGAGAAAAGTCCATCACCTTATCTTTACAGACTCCAGAGCTTCCAGAGGACTAAAATGGCTACTTCTCTTCATAAAATTAATGGTGTGCTTTTTATGGGTTTCAGCTCCAGCTGGGAGACTGATACAGCTTAGGAAAGGCTGTTAATACAATTACCAGGATGGTTTTACACTGAAAATTCTCAGTTGTTTTCTTTGCACTGTTTAGGAGTTCGCTTCTCATTCAGACGTGCCCTGGAAATCAGGTAGGGCTGTTGCTGCAGCTGCACTGAAGGTTATGCTGGCACTCGATTTATGAAAAAACATCTTTTCAAGGCTTATAATGGCAATAAACGTTTGCCCTTCTTGCCAAAACTTGGCACTGACACTTCAGCAGAAGTCTGCAGAACAGTTTTTGGAAAATTTTGAAGATGTACACACACCCCATGTAGCTTTTGAGTCCAGAAGCTCCATTAGGAAGGGGTACCACATTAACTTAATTGCAGGCTGATAAACCTCCCCATGTAAATACAGTTCTAAATGTTTAATTGTCATTAATTCATACCAGTAGTTACCCCTTATGGGGAAAATAAGCTGCACCAGTGTCAGTTCTTACACTGCTCTAATTACCAGCACAGTCGTGAATGTGCAGTTAAAAAAATTAAAAATCACCATTTTATCCAGTGTGACCATATTAAATATTAGCCAAACTTAATGAAATGAGCAATGGAGGGGGAGAGAGGAAGCACAGCTCAATTTAAGCGTATTTATTTACAACTAGAAATGTAGTCAGGAAACAATTTTCTCTTCCCCAAAGAGCTTGAGATTTCCACACAAAATCATATGAAAAGTTAATGTCAGAAATCTTCAGGTGCTGAAAGACAGGAAGGGGAGGGGAAACTTTGCTAGATGTATAAAAAAAAAAAGGAGGATGTTTTGGTTTTATCTTTACATGGTTTGCTTGTTTCTAGGAAAGATGCAACTTTCATCTAAAACAAACAAATCTATTTCATAAAATGTTTACTCAGATCATTTAGGAAACTAAACACAGGAGAAGAAAAGTCCTCAGAAGGATAAATCCTGGTTAAAAGCTTGGAAAATCGGAATGGTCAGATCTTGCATGGGAGCAAGGTCGGCCTGGGAGCCCTGGAGAGATCTGTGCCATTAAAAATGCATGTTTGTAAGTGACCTGGAAAAGGGCATGAGCACTGAGGTGGGAAAGTTTGCTGACAATACTAATTTTGAGAGCATCATGATGAACTACAAAATTTTATGATACAGTGTCAGGCAATAAAATGGCAGATGAAATTCAGTGCAGATAAATGTAAAGAGACTCACCCGGGAAAAAATACAATCTAAGTTTTCTACAGAAAATGATGAGCTCTAAGCTGCCCATAACCACACAGGAGCAATACTTGGGGGTGTCACAGATGGATCTGTGAAACATCAGCTCATTGCTCAGCAGCAATTAAAAAAACATCAGTAGAAATTATTTGGAGTAAAGAACGAGCCAGTAAATACCACTGTACAGCAAATGCCACTGTATAAATCTGTGCTTCACCTACAGCCTGATCACCATGTGCAGTTGTTCCTTCAACCCAGAAAGTTTTGCTCTCAAACAGTATTTTAAGACAGAAAAAAGGTTCAGTAGAAACCAGGGGCAGTGCAGTGCAGTAGCCTGCCTGGAGCCACCACCAGCAGCACTAGCATTTCCTACTGCCTCCCTGCTGACAGCAGCATGGCATGGAACTTGCTCCCATCCTGGGACCTACACCCAAGACCATCAGGTAATAAACAATCCCTTGTACCATTAGTTTTTTTGGGGGGGGTTTAAAACCAATTATGGAGCAGAATTTTCCAAATATTATTATTTCTCCATCATTTTAAACTTCAGGGCAAAGACTGGCCAAACAGATCCACAACCACCAACACTGTCTGTTCTCATGGCACCAAGTTCTGTCCTGGACATCAACACCAAATGGTGGTGCAGAAGAGCTGGAGATCCAGCCTTCAGCCCTGGTTTTGAGGAGCCACTGCTAAGCAAAATATTGCAAAATGAGACCCAAGGGCAAGAGCCATCTCTGGTCCTTCCCTTCCTTCCACTAGCTTTTACTGTGGGATTTTCCTTCTCATTTACCTCAATCAGTCTCTTCTCATTTCCAGGCCAAAGGCAGTGCTGTAGGGATTCATTGCAGTTGGCCTTATTTCCACAGGACAGCAGCCATGCTGACTGCTGAGTTAATTAACCATCACCTTCTACTTCCTCTGCTTACAGACTGGACTTAAAAATGGACTGGTTGTTCCATCTTCATCCCTCCCACAACCAACCTGCTCAGGGGAGACCTGGACAGTCTAGCAGGTAGTAAAGATGGACCCTGAGAAGCCCTTGCTGTGGTATTTTTAGGATCAAGGCCCCTACAGCAAGGGTAGCTGCTGCTGTCTGTCTGCTGATAAATTTATACTCTAATTTAAACCCCAAAGTTTATGACAGCACTGATACAGAATGGGGAGTAAGGTACCTCCAAATCTTAAGGAGGACATTCTTCTCCTGTAGACTGCAATCTAACCACATAACTGGCGGGACATTTCTGCCTTTGCTTTGGTTTATTTTATCACTTAGAATCTAGGCAGTGTCTGGCTTGCACAGGCAGCTCTGCAATAGAAAGGTGTCTTTGCAGGTCTGCCCTGAAGCTGGACAGTGGGCTCTGTTGAAACAGCAGCAACTGGAGCTCTGATCACTCACTGAATCAACTTTTCTCCTGCCTCAAAACCCAGCATGAGTCTGAGCTGCAGTATGCCCAAAAGTCCTTCTCTGATACAGTCTCCTTGTGGCTGTTCTGGCTTCCATCACTACACTGTTTAGCCCTGGGCCAAGCCTTGTTATCATTCCCATCTCCTCTCCCCAGTGATGCTCATTCAGATGCCCCGTTAGCCACATCTGGCAGCTCTCGAGAAGTTTATTTCTGATCATTGCAGCCACCCTTCATCCACAGCCAAAAACGTGCCTCCAGCAACATCTCCAGCAAGAGAGGCTGGTCTACAGGGCGTTAGGGCAGTAGCTGTTAATAGAATATTGCAGAGTTTGGGGCTGGAAGAGACCAGAGTGGCACTGCATCCGCAGAGTATCAGAGTGACCACCTTGGGCACAATTCTGAGTACTATAAATAATTCTATAGGAGGCAGACAGCTCATCCCTGAAGCTTTCCAACACTGACAGGTATAAGTGCCACCTTCCCAACATTCCTGGCAACAGCCCCAAGTACCTGCAGCCTGGGCAAACAGCAGACAGTGAAGATGCATTTCCATGTTAGCAGAGGCAGCAGACATCTCTCCCCATGAGGAGCAGAGCACCAAGCAGCCTCACACACCAGTGTCACTCTGCTTCCTCAGGGGAAGGTTCAGGGCACATCAGGGCATTCCTCTGCAGATCTGAAAGCAGATCTTCCAGGGCTGCTGTCTCCCTCCCTGGAATAGATTCCTGACCTGACCTTACCTTATGGCAGAGACCACCGCAGTGAAATAAAATATGACTTTTGAAGTTGTGTTTTTATGATCTATGAAATCACCCAAGACCTCTTGGGTAAATAAATTCTGGATATGAAGCTGACCTCTTAGCTTTTAGCATATCAGTAAAGCCTTAAGGTTTTTCATTAAGCTTAAATAACATCTAAAAAGCCCTGTTTTCTAGTCTTTCTTTAAAATCCCAAGGAGTTAAACCCTTGTGGTGAATTTTCCTTCAAATATCAACTGGTGATACAAGTTCAGTAAGTGTAATAACTTAGCTGCAGAATGCCAAGGCTTTTGTAAGGGTATTTCACTGTTCTGCCTCTTAAACACTCTGCCTTTGACATGGGTTTCACATCTCCAACTGATTTAAATCACCAAGCAAGTAAAGAACTGTCTAGGCACAGAGAAAAGCACCAAATTTCATTCTTCCAAATCTTTTTCTATCAGCCACCAAAGCCCCATTGGCATGGCCAAAGCCCAACTTGGCATCACACCACTGAGGGCCACAAAACCAACCACAAGTGGACTAATTACATGGAGAGGAAGGGTAAAAATGAGATGCTGAAGCAGCCACCCAAAGAAAAATGCCTTCAGTCAAAAGGAAAAGCACCGTATCAATCCCACCACTTCTTACAGGCAATATTCCAGGACATCAGAAGTTGAGAAATTGAAATCCAAAGCAATGTGCAATTAAAATACAGGGTTGACTAATGCAAGAAGTTCTTCAGGCTACAGACTCAGCAGGAATGAAGGCAGCATTTGATAATACTTACTTGATTTCTTTGCTATTAATGAGAGTACCAGAGGAGACAGCAAACCCTGCTGCTGCCTGGCCTTTGATTCTCAGGAATCACAAAGGCCAATCCAGTCCCAGTGACAGGACACAAAACCATAATGCTCTGACTGGTCCAATCTGAGCAATTGGTGGCATGAGGTTTTCAAGAAAGATTTGAACATAATGAGAACTTAAGTTCCAGGCAAGACCAGAAGGAGCATTCCATGATGGACAAAAACTCCAAACATACCACAGCAGTTTCTAGCACCTCTCCCATATCTCCAGAAAATGGATAACATTACTTGGGGAGAAAAAGTCCAGCTGCTGCCAATTATAACCCAGCATATCTGTCTGCTCCACAAAAATGTGGTTAAATACCTCACTGGTACACACCATAACTTCCCTGAAGTCAATGCCAATTTGCCACTGCCTGTAAGCCAGTGAACTGAGCTGTATTTTGGTGTGGTTGGAGCAGGGCAGGTGTTGTCCCTATGCTCCTCAAGCACTTTGTAATTCATAACCATTGACATGAACAGAAATCTCCTGTTGGCTTCCTGTGCACCTGAATCAGCCTCTGCATCTCCACCTCTGATGGAAGGGGGCAAATCCTTTCCCCTTCCTACATGAGTCCCTTGGTTCACATTAACTACAAAAGCCACACAAGACTACAAAGGGGCGATTCACAGGGAAAAGCAGAGCAGGAGGAGCAGCAGCTCTCATGCAGCAAAAGCTCTACTAGGAAACTGGAGGCAAAGAGGTCTCAGGTTTGTCTGGAAGTTGCCAGACCTTTCAGGACACATCTATCTTTTGGTATGATGTAACCAAGCACACCCATGTGCCAGCTGGTTTCTGTAAAGTCTCTCCTCTTGCCCTCCAGGCCCTGGTATGACACTTTCCCAGCTTGCTGAGCTCACTTCCCCTTGGTAAGAAGGGCTTTTGATGAAGTGAGCAGTGGTAAAAGAAGGACTTTTGATGAATTAGAGCAATGGTAACCACATGGGCTTATACACCCTCACCCAAGTCATCTGCTCCAACAAGCTTGTGGTCAGGGGCCACAGGATTTCACACATCAGCTTATAAGGACCCAGCAGTTCAGAAAAATAATACACACCCAGGATAGAGTGCACCTTGCCACATGCATCATTTTGATTTTTTTTTCCCCCCTTCTCAAAAATAAGAAAAAAATGTTAGTAGTCACTTTTCCTTCCCTTTTCCTTTGTTGACTCAGCTGTGTTCACAGCCTGAGGCCGTGGATCTGGCATGGCAGGGCCCTCAGTCCTGCAGTTCAGTTCCTGGTAACAGCTGGGATCACTGGTGGTCTTTGGTGTATAAGTTCTGGTTTAAGCAGAGGAAGAGTCTCCCCAGACACTGCAGGACAGAAATCTGTCACCCATGCAGCAGTGACATGTTTGGGACTTCCAATTTCCCTCCATCTGTCTGTCCTTGGAGGCATCAAAGCAGGAGAGCCTGGAGGTAGCAGGTAGCCTAACCAGAGCTAGTAACATGGAACTGAGCATCAGTTCTTAGGGATAAAGAACAATTTATTAGTTAACAGGTAACCTACTGTCACCTTCCTGAACAATGACGTATTCCAGACATTATTCTAACCAGATGTTTGTCACCTATTTTTGAGCACACCCTCCCCCACAATAAAACTTGACTGGTATTTGACTGGGTGTTTCAGTACAGTCCATAGTTGCAAACTATTCCCATCAAGATCCACTGGAGCATTCACTACATTTCAGAGCTTCCTGAAACATCTTGGGCATTTTTATGGGACAGCCCACTAGCCTAGGTTATCATCAAAGATGTTGTTACAGACTTGAATTTAAGGAGGGCTGCAAATTCCAAGCCTATTTTCTGCACCAAGATGGTTCTACCTTGTCACCTCAGAAAGGAGCCACTTGAGCCATAACTGTTTCAGTCACCAAAACTGTCAGGCTGCCAATCAGGACAGATACCAGAAATCCTCTCCATTGTCTTCTCAGGACCTGATGAGATCCTTGATATGCAGAAGAAACTGTGGCAAATGATACTTTGCAATGTAATTAATACATGGCTGATGTAACTCTCCCTGAGTCACTTCCATTCAGACACCTCCTGCCAAGTGCTGAGCACTCTGAAAGTGGGATACACACAAGTTATGGGTACAGAATAACTATTTCTTAGTCAATACCCCCAGCAGATTTCTAGGAGTTACATGCACTCATCACTCAGGTGGGGAAGTGTTAGCCTTCACAAAGCCTGATTCTCAACCTTGGTAGCTGCTGTCTTCCATTTTCAGCATTTTGCCTTTCAGTTCTATAACTTCTCATGTCAACTATTTCCCTCTTGAATCCTTGAACCAGCATCTCAACTATTACACTTTGTGCTCCCTTCTCCTACCTCACATGCCTTTAGCTGATGGACTTTCTCACAGCTCAGAAACAATTTTCTCACCAAACCTGAGCCAAGGTCACACAGCTGTGCTGCACCAAACCAGGCAGAACTCCTGGGCCGTAGGTTATGTGGGGTCATCTTGGCAACCCAGGGCTCATTTTTCCAGCTTAAAGATCTCTGCTGAATCCCAAGGCAGAAATCTTGGGAAAAAAAGAATGGAGTGAAGTGGGGGTTGGTCTCTCCTCGCAGAGGAGTGATAGGACAACAGGAAATGGCCCCAGATTGCACCAGAGGAGCTTAGGTTGGATATTAGGAAAAAACCCAACAACAAAACAAAACCACAGATCAACACACACAAAAAAAAAACCCCAAACACATAAACCAAACAATTTCCTCAAAAGGATGTCCAGGGCTGTCCCAGGCTGCCCAGGGCAGGGGTGGAGTCCCCATCCCTGGAGGGGTTTCAAAGCTGTGGAGCTGTGGTGCTGAGGGCCACGGTTTAGTGGTGCCCTGGCAGTGCTGGGTTAACAGTTGGACTCTAAGGTCTCCTCCAAGCAGAAGAATTCTATGATCGTGTTGTTGCCATCTACGAACAGTAAACACTGAACATCCATGAGGTCAGCAGCTGCTTCCTGAACACATTTATTACAAGGAAAAAGACAGCAACAAAAGAGAGACTGAGCTCTCAGTGCTCTGTCCTTCAAAGCAGCAGCTGGGAGCTCATCTCCAGGAAGGCTGTATTGAGCCTCACTATTCCAGAAAGGCTGGAACTGCATCTGCTTAGGAAATTACTCCTCTAGTTGAGGTCCAAGGGATACCCACCCTAAACCAGGATGTGTCTGAGCCAGAAACAAGCATCATTTTCACATCTAGCTGAGCAAAATGATCCAGACAAAGGCTGGGGAGAGCAGATTGCTGAGAACATACTGATGAAAACAAAATGAGTTTGGAAATCTCTAACCCTTCCTGTCAAAAAAAAGAACTTGTGCAAAGAATACACTGACCCTTTCCACAAAGGAAAAAAAATGAGCTTTTGCATTAGCAAGCTAACATGGCTCA
Organism: Corythornis vintsioides; assembly: GCA_025447755.1. Taxonomy (NCBI): domain Eukaryota; kingdom Metazoa; phylum Chordata; class Aves; order Coraciiformes; family Alcedinidae; genus Corythornis; species Corythornis vintsioides. Next base: position 36,063 of record JAOEGS010019622.1, on the reverse strand, counting down.
GCAAAATTTCCTTCACAACCAGCCTTCTACTGAGAAGCAGATTTAATGGACAGGTCTCAGTCAGCCCTATCTAAATATTCCAGACATCTGACAGAACAGTGGATGCATGAAACTAACTTTCCTCTTCATGAGCACCAATAGAACCAGCACAAAATACACATCAGTTCTCACTTTGTCCCCAGAATTGCTCAAACAACTGGGAGCAGCAATCACTGTGGGTTCAACCTTAGCCCATGAGGTTTTGTGAGCCAGCCCATGACTTCATTACTCAAAGCTGCTGACCCCAAAGCTGGAATGAATCATTCTCACCCAGTGGAGCATTCACTCCAGAGTGTTTGCTCTTCATCACCCATGTGTGAGGCTGCTCATACAAGTGGCACTGTATCATTCCTGCTGCCTCCTTGGATAACAAGCTTTCTGAAGACAGTTGGGAGGAAACAATCCTTCTGCTGATGCAGAAGTACTCTTGTCCTTTCAGAGGACAAAAAGAAAGAACGGCCAACTCTCAAACAAGGCATACAACTAGGAAAGCATTCTTATGGTTGCTTGAATGGCCACAGATAATTAGGAGGATCAGCCCCAGGCAAGACAACTGATGTCACTGCTGAGAGATGTAGGACATTGCCTTATGAAAGTAAAAAATTCACCTAAAGACAGTTAAAAATTAAATATTTTAAGAGCCCAAGGTATCCAATATAGAGTAGCAAGGTGAATGGACTCCAACAGTACCATGATAACCTCCCACAAATGCAGCTCAGATTAGCATTAACAGATTATCATCCAAGACACTTAACCATTAGACTGTACATTTAACCAAACGAGCATTTATTTCCCAGCTGCAACCCCAACAGCATCATGGAATCATCCTTTGGGCTCATCCCACTACAGGGGTTCCTATGTGTCCTGCCACATGTACCATGTTTGTCAGCAATGGATTCCTCCTACTACACTTTCTGCCCTTGGAAAGGTTCAGCTTCAGCAGCTTTCAGGTAGTGAAAGCTACATCCCCACCCATCTAGAAGCATTCACTATTGGAAACTTGCCATTAAAATGTCACTCCTAAGGTTCCACAGCAGAGCTGGAAGGAATCTGGGCCAGAAACTGGACTGTAACTTCAGAGAACAAGGAGTCATCTAAGATGAACCCAGCAGTCAATATTTGACAAATTAACCTTCTCAGAGAAAAGTAAGTTTCTAATACACCTGCTCCAGATGAGAGTGTCAAGATTTAAACAGGCACCAGATTTGCATAATACCCTTAAGATAAGCAGCACTACACCAAAGCCCTGCAGTGCATGAAGGATTTATTTCATGTCTTATACATTTCTGTATTCCAGAAGAGGCCATTCATCATTGTGCCAATACTTCAGAGATTTCACTGAAAGCTCCAACAGCTCTAGATTATCAGGGAATTATATATTTTTCCCCACTGAATAATCATTCCCAGAAGCCTGCTAGGGGAAAAAAAAAAAAAAAAAAAGTCATCCCATTTTCATCATGTAGGCTAATGACACTGCAAGAGATGACATTCACTTTTAATGACTAGCTAGTCAAAGACATTGAAACCTCTGTCTTTGACCAGTTGGATGGATCTGTTCATTACTGCTTAATTTCCAGCTCTATTTAGTTATGCACTCAACACCTTACAGACAAATCTTCATCAATGCCCTAACTACAGAGGACCTCTGCAAAAAAGAAAAAAATACCAGAAGTTACTCCACTCTCACTGCAATGAGAGATTCCTCCTGATTCAGGGGCCATAAGAAGGGATGTCACCAACTTGTGTGTCAGCCTCCAACACAGCCACATCCTGGCAAACCCAGGTCAGTCCTCTCCTGAATGCAGGTCTCAAAACTCACTATTGCCCCCCTTGGCACTCCAGCTGCCTGGAGGACAGAAACTCTTCCAGCAGTTGGCAGGTGAGCAGCAGCAACAGATTTAACCCAAGTGTGATTATTTTGTCAGTACACTAGCAGAGCAATCTGGCAGAGCCAACAACAGCTCAAAGCTTGTTGCCAGGTAGGATATTATGAGGTAGAATCTTGCATCCCAGTGGCTTGTGGGCTCCTCTTGAGACAGCCAGGCTCAGCTATGATGGTGAGGGGGATGTAACACTTTCCTGTTAAGCCTGATCAATCTATCCAGAAGCTACATGAAATTTGTCCCATCTGGAAAGAACTCTGCATGTGGTATCTTACCTTTGGTATTCTGTGATAGCCTCTAAACCTCCAGCCTCTGCTTTGATGCACATGTGGTTTAATTCAAACATTTTCCCTTAAATAGGAAAGTGATTTTCAGGGTGGAAAGATCATGTCAGGCAGTGATATTCAGGGTGGGAAAACCTTTTGATAAAGGGAAGGATGTTACTGCATATCAAAAAAACCTGTAACCACTTGGCGTTATTGCTGTGTGCTACTCATTTGCTCTGCATCTTCTGCTGCTTCTGCAACAGAATCTTCTGTTTGCTTTTTATTTCCTCCTAACTGTTAAGGTTGGAAAAGACCTCCGAGATCATCAAACCCTGTCTGCTCTGCTCCATTCTGCATCCCCAGCTGCCTTGGAGAGCTGCATTATTCCCTCTTCCACAGTGGCTATAACCAGCCCTGCACACCTCCTTCCTCATGGCACTCAGGATCAGAGAGGCAAAGTCTGGTAAAGTCTGTTTGCTGAAAAACACCATAACTAGATCATCAGAACTGTCCACAAGTTTGAGTCCAATTCAGAGAATCAAATTCTGAGTCAAAATCCAAGTCAGATTAATTGTTTTTACCTCCTTCTCTCACAACAGCAATGAAGGAACAGCAGCATTTTGCACAGTCACCTTCCACATGGAACCTGCCTGGTTTGTCATAAGCTGAGGTACTTCTGAAGGCACATGGAGCAAACAAACCCACATCAGTGCAGCCCACAGCCAGGCACAGGACACACTCCAGCTCCACAATCCCTCAGCCTAAACCGGATGAGTTCATCTCCCCTCCTTGCACAGATCCCAGCTGGGCCAGTAAGCAGTACAGCTGTGCACTGGTTTCCAGTAGGAACTCTTTGGTAGAGCAACAACTAGAAGTGTAATCCTTTTTTTAAATGAAAACTGATTCCAGCCTGCCAGGAATACCAGCACAGGCTGGGAATCCCAGAGGAGAGGGTTCACCTGGGAGATTTCTAGAATTTCCTGCTTCAGGGCCAATCAGAAATGGCACAAGATGATAATGAACTATTCTGATGACAATGGGCCACGTCACTCATCGTTTTGCTTTTGGCCTGAGACTTGGAATTATAGATGAAATAATGGGATGAAGAAACGATTTGGTTTTGAGCTTGCAAGATTTTCTCAAAGACTCCTCTGGGAGACAGAAGTGTTATTCTTCCATCTGTATTCTTTCACCCATCCCATCTTTATAGGCTCTCACCTGGCAAATTACATATGTTTCTGGAAAGTGTTCTCAGGAATTTGAGCAGAGGATATTATTGTTATAAACGAGAACATCCGCACTGCCTGGCAGACACTGAACTCACTGTGTTCAAAGGAGAATAAACCACAGACATTTCAGAAAGCCTCGGGAGAAAAAGGAGAATTCAAAGGGCCATTGATCCACACGGATTGGGTATTTCACACTGTTTAAAATTTCTGGGCACCTTGTAACCTTTCATACACAGACACCATCAATAGCCCTGGGAGAGAGGGAAGAATTGTTACCCCCAGTGTTGAGAAGGAAACCAAGAGCTGAAGAACGTGAGCTCAACAAAAACCAAGATCTTAAATGCTGTCTGTAAACTCTCCATGGATACCTTCACACCAGGCAAGGCTTCCTCTCAGAGTTGTACTGAATCTTAAGAGTGTGAGCTGGAAGAGGTGTTCCTGCTGCTCCCCACCCATTCCACAGTGCACACCACTGCCAGTTCTGACAACACTGTGGTTCCTGCTGCTCTGCTACCTGAGCAGGGACCCATGTCCTGTGGTTGTTACTGTACGTTCAGGTAACAACAGTAAAGCTGGTCTCACAATTAGGGAAGCAATGAAAAATTTAAGCTGGAAGGAACCCTGAAGATAACCAAATAAGTGGTTAAGTTGTGAAGTTGTGGTCTTTCAGTGCTTAAAGGGGCCTGTCAAAGTTGGGGACAGATTTTTTAGTTGGGTCTGTTATGACACAACAGGGTTTTAAAATAAAAGAAGGGAAATTTAGACTAAAGAGAAGAAAAAAAATGTTTTACACTGAGTGTGGCAAGACCCTGTCCCAGGTTGGCCAGAGAGGTTGTCACTGCCCCATCCCTGGAACCATCCCAGGTGAGGTTGGCCGGGGCTCTGAGCAACCTGCTCTAGTAGCAGATGTCCCTGCTCCCTGCAGGGGGTTGGGCCAGATAAACTAGATGAAGAGTCCCTTCCAACCCAAACCAGTCTGTGGTCTAGCCTCAGGGTAGGAAAAAGGGCTGATGCCCACAGGAAGGTAGTTAAGAACTGCCCAAGGCCAAGCAACACCATTGCCATAGCCCCCTCCTTGCCTCATCTGAGGGGCCTTCAGGAAAACAAATGGCTGGGAACAGGTTCCAGGCCAGACAACTTGTCCTGGCAGGCCAGATGCAGCTCATGAGGCAGAAACTGGGCAGCTCAGCCTGACTATTAAACAGCAAAGTCTCACCACTCTTTATGGCCCAATCCAGGCTGACTCACAAGCCCTGTATCCCAAACTCCTGTCCCCAAACAGGTTTTCTAAATCTGGACCCAAGCCCAGAGCAGATTTTTCCAGTTCTGGCCACCTTATTTCACTGGTGCTTTTGCGTTTCTGATGTCAATATCATTTTAGGTAATAATATGTTTCAAGTCAATTCACTGTCTGGCCTTCATGCACATACAAAGTCTGAAAGGCAAATAAAGAAAAGAAACATATATTTGATAGATTTAAAAGCTGTTTCCATTTGGATTTCCTTTTAATGGAAACATTCTGTTGGTCTTGGGTTTTGTAGAAGTCAGGGGGTGCTGCATTTTTTTTTTTAAATTTTTATTTTTTAAATTGATTATAATTCAGGGACCAAATATGACTTAATGGGGTCCTGTCAACCCCTTGAAATACTGCCTCATAAAATTGCAATTAAAAAAGTGTTTCAACACAATAGGACAGGCACTAAAGTGGACTGGGGAGATTGTGGAAATGGTCTCCAGTTCATTGCCTGGATTTTTACAAATTCTGTATGAGCTTTAAGTATATAGTACTTATATATTTTATATAGGTAAAAGAAAATACAGAAGCCTCATCTGCAGAAGTCATGTGTTTCATGAATAACCCACAAGTAGATGCCATCCAGGACTGGAGAACAGCACTAGGATCTGTCAGGGGACTAGGAGGTTCAAACCCACAAGCACATGGTGACCAAACCTGGCACTGATGGTCAAGTACAAGAATATTTACACGCACATTTTACATGCACAATTCATCACTCCAAACAAGTCTACAGTAAGAGTAGCTTCTTCACCATCAGTAACGGTGAAGTAATGGGTTTAGAGAGAGAAAATTGCCAGATTCATTCACAAGCATTTACCACAATTCTTATTGGAAAAAAACAATTTTGATAGATTCATGTTATTGCAAGTATTAGTCATGGAGCAAAATGCCAGGGAAGGGGTTTCCCTTTCCCTCCCCTTTGAGGGGCCGAGCAGAAGTTTTGCTGCTCCAGAGGCCAACAGAGCCCAAATCCCTCAGCAATGATCTGCCACCAGGAAACACCCAGGAAGGTCTCACACCCCTGAGCCACATTTGGCCCAGACCTTCACCTGAGCTGCACGTTGGACAAAGACATAAATTAGCAGCAACAAGCTCTGCAGGAGCCGGAGACCGACAAATTAGTGCAAGGTAAGAGACGACCAAAATGTAACAGATGGAAGACTTTCCTAAGCTGTCCCAAGTTCTGTGTTATTCTTTGATTATAGTGACATCTAAAGGTCATCCAATTAACTGTGCTACACTTCCAGCACAATTCTTCCTGCTTCTTTTTCCCCTTATCTGATTTCGTCTCGAAATAAATAAATAAATAACACAATCAATAAACATTTGCTACATTGTTAAGAAAAAAATGGAAAACTCGTAATTCTAAAGATCTTTCACCGGTTTGCTTTTTAATTAAAAGACAAAGGAAAAAAATAGTCCGTTCAGACCAATACATCTGAGGATCACAAAGGTAATATATGATCTATCATACAGCTAAAATCATGTACCTGACCCCAGGTTACCTCTGTGTTATGCCATTGGTTTCTAAGATATGCCAGGTATTCAGCAATACAAGGAAGAATTAATCTGGCCCATAAATCATAACTTCCAGCAGCAAAACTTCCCATTTTAACAATTCCTGAAGCCCGAGCTCACTTAGCCAGCTAGAGCAGCATATTTCCAGAGGCCCAAAAACACCATCTGTACATCATACCCTCAGGACCCAAACTGTGATGGAGATCCCTCCATGCCAGGCAGTTTACAGAACCTCCACAGAGCTCCTGAAGTGCCAGGTGAGGAGATGAGCTGGGGAAACCTAGATGGGGTTTCCCTGGGGAGGAAAGAGGTGTCTTCCCAAGCACGTTGGCCAGTTCAGACACAGCTCACTGCAAAACTCCAGAGCACAAGGTGCAAACTGAAGCCTTAACAGCTGTTACAGGAGGGAAACGTGCATCACGTCCTGCCCTCACGGGGTCTGCACATCTATTTGCTGCCAATCATAAACAATTGCCTTTCTTAACAAGAGCCAAGCTTTGTGATCAGAGAGGGCACATGCAGCACACGAGGGGATGAGGTTTTATCTGCACAAGCTGAAATCCCATTTTACATCCAGGGGACAGGCCCTGGAGCACCCTGCCATATCTCCTGATGCCCTGCTCGGTGTTACCAGCCAATGGGGAAAAATGGGAAAATCAAAGAACATTTGCCTAAGCCAGCCATCACCCAGGCAGGGATTAGCTGAGCTTTGTGCACGTATGCTGACTGGCATCACACATCCATCAGCTCAGAGCAGCAGCAACTCAAATGCAGACAGCTGAGCTGGACCAACCCAGTGCCCACGATGTGTACAAAGCAGCTCTGCAACCAACTGGAACCGCAGCAGCTTGAGCTGGTAGGTCCAGGAACCAGCTTTCCAGAGTGAGAGGTAGGTGGATAAAGTCACAGCCCAATCTCGGTCAGCTCAGTGTTCCCCTCACAAGCAACAACCTGGAACAATCCAGCAAATCCCCGAGGACACTTCAAAAAAAGAAAGGCAGGTCTCAAAAAGGGTTAAACAGAGGGCAACAAACTTATTCACATCTAATGTCTCCAAAGGGGGACATCCAAATGAAACAAGCCATTCACTCAGCCTCAACCCTCCTGCTGCTCCAGCGAGAGAAATGACCTCCCGAGTTTCCCTTCCCCAGCCTAAGCAGAGCTGAGAGCTCAGACAAAGGCCTGCAGCCCTGGAGCCCAGCCTCTGCAGAGTGCTTTGAACCTGTATTATTATTATTGATAATCCTGCACACGTGGACACAAAGAAGCCATCAGCTTCCCAGAGCCAGCCCCCTTGAGAGGATAAGCACCCTGCACTCGAAGGGTAAACACGGGCTCTTGAGCCCCAGAGCAGGCGGCTGTAAGCAGACTGGCACTGAATTAGTCACTAATCGGATTAGGATAAATTGCTTTAAACTGACATTCAGGAGTGAAAGGCCCACCCCTTCCCCCAACCTCTACAGGAGCAGAGCCCAGGGCTTCCAATGAGCCCGACCATCGCAGCCTCACACCCAGATTTGCCTTATTCCAGCCAGCAGCAGTTTTATTAATCACAGATGAAACAACTGTATTTAGAGAAAACAACTGTATTGAGAAAGAGGGGATTGGGGTTAAGCAGGCAGAGCAAGGGAGGCTGCTCTCTCTCAGGCAAGACACAGCGTGGGCAGAGACAATGCCCACACGAGGTGGCAGAAGGTGGAGGGGTGAGAGGACAGCTGGGGTGAGCAGCAGTGAGGATGCCGAGGATGCCCTCGGCCCTGAACCACACATGTTAGAGTGGGCAGGAGGAGGCAGGGTCAGTAGTGCACACTACTACTACAGCAGACAACAAATATGTCAGACCCTGCAAACCCAACCCAAGCAGAGATGCCCAAAGGATGGCACATTTTGCTGCCAGGCTGTCTGAACAGTTGCTTCAGCCCCTCCAGAACTCTCCTTCATAGACACAGTGTCAAATCCAGCAGTGCCTGGTTTCCCACATCCCACACATCTCTTTTCCCCTGTATATTCTGAGCCTGAACACTCTCTGTGTTTCCTCCCTGTAGTCACATCTTTCCACTACCCATCACCAGCCTTGGTCAGAGAGCCACAAGCCCAGCAGCTCTGGGACCTCACTCCCACCATCAAATCTCATCACAATTGGCCTGCGGCTCAAAGGTTGTTTCAGGGGGCTGCAAAAAGATAGCAGCAGACTTGCAAACATACAACTACATAACCTTTGTTTCCTTAGGGGACTAAACAAAGAACAGCAAAAGATGAAAGCACAGAGCACAGCTGCTTTGTGCCTGGTTACACACAACTCCAGCAACAATCCTGGAGAATTAAAGCCTCAATGCTGCAAAAAAAAAGGTAGCTGAGTTATCAGGATGGATTTACCTGTGGAGTTATAAACTCACAGAGCAGAGCAGCTGCCACAGGACAGAAACCTGTCACTCCCCAAAACCATCACACTCATAGCTAAACAAGCAAGACACAAACCAAACACATCCTTTTGTTTATAAATGCCAATCCTGCAGAGACTGTGCCCTTCGCAACATAAGAGGCCCAATCCTGAGGCAGCTCAGTCACTGGTAATGAGGCAAAATGTTCAGTAAGGATCACTGGGATTTTTGCCCGAGTAACACCTACAGGATCAGGCTCCAGCTGTTTTGACTTCCCTGGCAGGCTGATGTCATTGGCACACTAAAACAAGGGCTTGAGTTGCTTTCCTCGCCACGACCTCCCTGCACAGAATTAGGAGGTTTATTTGTTCTAAGATAAAGTATGGTGACACTTTAAAGATGCCCCCGTTTTCCCTCTTAGATCAGCTTGACATCTGGTTCAAAAATGTTATGAAACACTCTCTGAACCTGCTGTGGAATTGGATATTATGATATTTCACCAAGACAGGGTTCGAGTGAACTTTCACCTCCGAGTGAAAGTTTGAGTGTTGAAAGTGAAAACAGACCATTCAGAGCCTTTCACTGGGACAGACCTTTCAGTGACACTGGATGTAGGGAAATAATTGCAGATGGTATTGTTCTGGGGGAAATATCACCTGCCATGAAATCTCACCCTGAGCGAACATTCAGTTGTTATAAGATCATATCGTTGCACTGCTTCGTAGTAACACATTCAGGCTGCAGACTTGAGCAAGGTCATTCCGCAGGAAACCCACACACAACAACAGGGTTTTGTTCATTGTGCTTAAAGACACTAGTGCAAGGCATGGGGGGAAAAAAAAGAAAGCCTACCCAAATATTTTTGCTACAGATAAAACAGCCCTCGATGAAAGCGATCGCTTTTTTTTCCATATCCATTTACATGAAGAAATTTCAGGTTTCCAATAGAGAAGTGAAAGCAGCAGCACTGTGATGTCAGTGAAAATGAGAGGGGGGGGGGTTCAGCAGTTGAAAAACTTGGTATGTAATAAATCAAAAAATGAGAACGCTTGTCATCTTTGTTGAATTTTCTCACATGTAACAACCCAACCATTTCTGTGCTCCCTGCAAAAACAGCTTGCTCAAAACCTCTGGCTGATGCCAAATTTCCACCTCCCCTTCCACAGAAAGGAATCCAGAACTTATGTTTTCTCCACATAGATGTGTTACAATAGAAGAGTGATGCTTATGAAAACCACAGGTCTGAGCCCTGCAACCTGCTGCCTTTACAGATTTTATAGCACCGAGAAGAAATCTTCATGTAACAAGCAGCCAAACCCTCCTTCCCCTCAGGTAAGGAAGCAGCTTGACATGGGAAAAATCAATATAGGGGGAAATTAGAACCAGGCCATCTCCTAAGCCTTGCTTCTGCTACATGTGCATTTACCAATCCTATTTTCATAACCCAAAAAGATGGAAGCCACCTGCTCTGCAGGTGCTGGAGGTGGAACCCTTGAGACACAGTCACTTGCAAAAGACACCGTGTGGCACCTCCTGCCAGAGCCCACCACCCTGGGAGGTGGTGCACACCTTTCCCTCTGAGATGTGCCCATGGCCAGGAGAGCTGATAAGCCAGCAGGTACCTGAGCTGCATTGTCAGCAGACACCCAGACACATGCTGGAGAGCAAGAGGATGTTTGGGATATGTTGGGACCTGGAGAAAAGAAGATAAGACTTGCAGTCTACAGTGAGTTCAAAATGGACAAGCCTCGTGGTACCTTCTATGATCAAAGCCACTACCTACAAATGTCACTCTAGACTGAGAGAAGCACAACAGCAATAAAAAGTCTGTTCAAGTCTATTACATGTTCTTTCAGATTTCTATTTTTGATTTTAAATTAAAAAAAAAAAAATTAAAACAAACCAGCCTAACTAGTAATACCCCTAAAAAAAGAAACTCTTAAAATAAGTTTTACAACCTGTTAACAGGCAAAGCAACAGCCCAAAACAATGTCTCCACAAATGCAGATGACTGTGCTTTTAATTAAGATTCACAGGTTTTTTTTATGGAAGGCAGTGACTATAAGGAGATTGTTCATTCACAGGAGTCAGCTCAACTTGTGCAGCCTCCACCACCCAACAGCCTCCCCAGGGTGACAATGACTCTGGTCACACCTCACCCACTGCCTGTCACTGCACGGCCCCATGGAGAGGGGGTGAATCTCTGCATGGTAGAGTCAGCAGCAGAGCTCAGTGACAGGGAAACCTTTCTGGTGACTTCAGCCTCGTCCCAAAGTTTGAGGCTCTGGGAAACCTTGCTCTGCATGGAAGTGTGAGAAATACCAAAGTGCCCCCAAAGGGGTTATAACCTGGGATAACAAATCCTCCACCAGTCCCCGGCCACGTCTCCGAAATGAGCAGGCACCCAGGGCACATCCCTCGGGGATGACAGCACACATGAAAACGATGGGAAAGCTGAAAAAGGGCCCCTCCCTCTCACTCAGCCTCACCAGGGAGCCATTAAATGCCTCTTGCTATTGCTTTTTTAATTTGTGTGCAAGTTTAATGGCCACGGGAGACAATGGCTGGACAAAGGCACCTCCCCAGCATCACATCAGTTCTCGCTCCAGTGTCTCATCTCATCCACACCAACACCCTGACCCTCTCAATCTGCCCAGGGACCTCCCATGGCTCTGGGAGATAAAGCACCTTCAGATGAGCCCAGAAGCAGAGACAAACAATTGGTGACACGGTACAGAGGCGAAACAAGAAGATGGAGAACCAAAGTGTTAACACGGGGCTTACACAAGAACCTCCTAAATTGAGTGTGGTCTCAGGACCTCTGCACACTGTCTGCAAATTCAACCCATCAGTTATCAAGACTCCTCAGCCCCTCTGTGCCCTTTCCAGGGCTAAACCAACATGATTAAGTTGATGCACATTGACCTCTGCAGTCACATGTCACTTGCTTTATAGGGCTGAGTATCTCTTTCTTAATGCAGTGCAGTTGCAGCCATATGGCCAAACGACACAAGGAAGCAATAGCTCAGCTGGAGGTCTGCAGGCATGAAAGCTTCTCTGTTTCCCAGCTATGTCAGGTAGACATAGATAAAGCATTACCTGAGCTTGACCTGACCTGTAAGCCAGGAGTCATCTTCCTGCCTAACTTCCCCTCCTAGGTTCTCTCTGTAGTGGCTGGAAGGCATCTTTGCACATGATGGTGTTCATATAGAAGGGAAGAGTTTCAAATCAAAAAAATAAATATACTAGACTCTTACAGCCAAAAACCTGAAGAGAATCTGTGTATGAAGTAGTCCTGACAAGGCTTGAAAACCTGCCATTTACAAGAGCACATTTCACAGACAGCATCCTGGTTAAGACTGACAGCTTCTGGAGTTTAAACACATGAGCAATAGAGCCTGAAAAAAAACTTCCCAGGTAAGGCTGTAAGAGAGCCCAGAAGTGCCCTGTGCTCAGGTGGGAGTGGGATCTGCAGTACCAAACTGCTCAGAGCTGCAGTTCCATATCAGAGCAAAAGCCAAGATGGTACTAACCTACTGCTCCATCCCCAGTATTCATCAAGGCCAAACATCTGAAAGAAGCAAAAAAGGTTCCTAAAATGGCACCTATGCACCAGCAACCTGCAAAGCTCTTGATTCCTACCCACAGGAAGGGACAACTGCCACGAGATACACAAAACACTGACAGATCCTAAGGGGAAAGTGCTGCTCATAGGACCTGGGAGTCTCTGTCATCACAGCAAAGGTGGTAAACCCCTCAGAAAAGCCAGCACCACGGCACCAGGATTATATTGCACTTTATCAGAACTAAACCACTTGGACAGAGAGGAGGAGAAAGGAAACAAGACTCGGTGCCTGAGCCTCCTGCAGGTGTGATTTGTGCCTAGGACGCCAAGCAAGAGGCACACGGGTTTGCTGTGTTACGTAGCCAAGGCAAACAAGACACAGCAAGGTCCAATTCTGGCCCCCTCAGGATCCATAAATTGGCCTCTGGGAGCTGTGGGGGGCACGTTGGTCCTAATTGTGTCTTGTTTAACTTGGCTCTCTAAACAGCAAAGCTTTTGCTGTCTTGGCTCAAGTCACCAATCTCACACCTCAGAGGGACTTAGCTCTTTTCTGGGATTGGCAATTAAAAAAAAAAATTCCTAATGTTGATACATGTTAAATGGTTTTGATCAAAACCCACTTATTTTTACAAGAAATAGTTTGGATGACATGCTGAGAACCTCTGCCCAATGCATCAGGGCGAAGCACACTACTGAGATGGCAAGATCCAGACTAATAATTCACTGATCACCATCAAGTTTCTCTGGATTTTCCCCTCCTAACTAGTGGGAGAACAGGGACCAGCAGAGGTGACACACAGGTATAAATTCCAGTAGCCTCATTCCTCACTGCAGCCACTGATATATGAAGTGAGACAAGGAGAACCCTTCTAAGGAAGAAGCACCCAACACCTTCATTGGGCTAGAACAGTGATTTCCTTGACCTGCAAGAAGTGACCAACTGGGGTTTCCCACACAGGCCTAACCTTGGGCCAAACAGACTCTGAAAGGGTAGGATCAGAGCCCCCTCTGTGCACAGTGGTCCCAGGTGGAACCCAAGAGGGTGAGCCTCACAGAGGAACTCCTTGCTGCTCCTTGCACTTGCTTGCTACCAACCACGCCAACAATCCCAGGGATGCTGAAACCTCAATTCCAGACAGCTTCCAAAGCAGCCTGGAAGCACCATGACAGTACATGAAGCTCCTGGCACTGGGCAGCTTCCAGATCAGTCTTTCCCTCTGGCTTCCCTTCACATTTCTTATTTTGGTCCAGTAGGGAACACAACTGTCTGCTCATGCAGAGAAACAGAGGAGGAGGTGTGATATTGTCACAATATCCTTCCAAAAAGCTCAAGGAATTTGTTAGTATGGTACAAAGATGCAGAAAACTGCATGAAAGGCTGTTCAAAAATGCTGTTCCCCCTAAAAAAAAAAAAAAAATATAAAAAAACCCAACCAAACAAAACCCACCCACACCACAAAACCCACCAGCTGCTTAGAACACCACGTGTCCCATTTGATCTGCTCAAAACTTTCTCAGCCCTGCCAGCTCTCAAGCATCTTCCTCTGGTGTGTATGTCTTGGATTACTATTTCACAAGGGATTTCACTCCTTTTTTCTCATTTCCACCTCCTTTTCTTATTTCTGTTCTGAATTTCCAGCACCTTTTGATCAGTTAATACACCAAACACAAGAAGTGGCAACTGGATAAATCAGCAGAACACCTTGTCCAGTTACATCCCATTATAACCACATCCAGATGCTTCCCTGGAAGTTGCAAGAAAAAGTATTGGGGATAGTTATCAAATTTAAAACAAATCCATCCACTCCCCCATTATCACGTAGTGATATTTCCCTTTTTAGCACAAATACCTATATAATTGGCAATGCACATAGCCCTTATTCCAGAATAGCAGGAGAGATGTAGAGTTGGATTATTTCCAATATCTCCAGGATAGACTGACACAAAGCTAGGGCCAAAACACAAGAAAACTTGTGGCATGAGAGAATACAAGACCTTCTCCACATAAAATAACCCTATTCCTAACCTCTTCCAACATCCAGATTTCTCTGGACCTGCTCAGTTGGGATTATTTTCTTTCTGTAAAGTCTTCAAGCAGCACTACACACAGATTTCTAGATTGCATGGTCACCATGTACCTCCTCCTCACTGCTGGATGTCTGGCTATGATGGTGCCTTGAAGGAATCTGTGATTGATTTACACAGTTCCTTCACTTCTGCCATTGACAGCCAGTGAGTGTCAGTGTCAATTTACAGCAAAAATTCCTGATCTTAATCCATAAATTCATCACCCTGCACTTAAATGTCAAACCATTTCTGTCCCTTCCATCCCCCTCCTGTGCTGAGGCCTCCTGACAGGGCACCCTCAGCACATCCCTCCCTCTGCAGCATCTTCGCTAACGCTTCATCAATAGAAATACAGAAAAGGAAGAAGGAAATACTTCATCAAGTCAGCCATAAAACCCACTTCAGACTCCACCTCACATCTTTTGCCCTGACAGCTCTCCTGTCAAAAAACCCTGTCACCTGTCCTTTCAGCAGTTCCCTTTAGACCCACTCTAAAATCTTGCCTTAATCCCCATTTTCTTTGGCTGAACTAATAACTTCCCATGGGGCACAAAAAAAAAATACTTGGAAAATCATGGATAAAATATCTGCCTTTTTCTAGAGAGAGGAAAGTGGCATATTTAGCCAACCCAAGGCACCCAAGGTGAAGCTGCATCCCAGCCCTTCCCATTCCATTCCTTTCCCTGTCCCTGCGTCTTTAACAATCTTTTCACCAGGATTCATTGCAAAGCTTTTCCTGCAATTCAGGTCAAACCTGAAGGTCTATAGTTGCCCATTAGCACTAAGTCTTTTGTTACAGTCGCTATAAAAACACAATTAAAGCTGGATTATGGTGTGCTTATGCAGAACAGCATTGTAATCCACCAATGGTCTTGTGGAAGCCCCATTTGGAGTCAGAGCCTAGCTGGTGCACATAAAGCTGGAATCGAGCCCAGAGGAGATTAATATGACAGTACCTCCCTAATTCACACTACAGGTGAAGAAACCACCTGGAATATTTCAGATGAAAAAGTAGTAAGAAGCACAAAGGAACGCATCACAAAATGCTCTCCTTTTCCATTTCAAGCAGCTATCTCTAAGCAAGCACCGTGGTGCACTGAGGCATGCTATATATAGCTAATGAAGTCTTACTAACATTAGACATGGCTACAGCATCTGCTCCTAAAGCTTTGCTGAGGAGTGTAGATAGACCACCAGGTTTCTAGAGAGCTTATAAGAAAAGCAATTTGGTGAAGTGAAGCTTTGTCAGCTTCTACTGTACTTAAATATATTAAATTGAGGCTTAATATTTACTGCTACGTCTTCTCAGTGGGCAGCTATCATCAGTGCCAGAGGCCAGATCCTCAGCTGATGTAAAACTACCCCAGGCAGGCTGAGTCATTCTCCTTTTTTGGGTTTGTTTCCCAACAGAGATCATTCCTTCAGCAGGCAAGGAGAAAGGGAGGAATATTTTGCCCCAAGGAGGACCTTTGCCAACTCTGTATCCTGCAGCAACAGCCAGTCCCTGCCGTTTACTCATCAATTCGTTTGTTCACTCCTTAATTTCCTGTATTTTCATTCGTTCATTCGTTCGTACGTTTACTCATCAAT
>JAOEGS010019622.1:0-19809 GCA_025447755.1 Corythornis vintsioides | reverse complement strand
CCCGCCCCGTTCTGACACCCACCCCCCCCGACCCCCTCCCCGCCCCCCCCCCCCCCCAATCACAGAATCACTCCAGTTGTAAAAAATCTTTAAGATCAAGTCCAACAGTTAACCCAGCACAGCCAGGGCACCACTAACCCATGTCCCTCAGCACCACATCTGCACTGCTTTGAAACCCCCTTTCAGGGGTGGGGACTCCACCACTGCCCTGGGCAGCCTGGGCCAGGCTTTAAAAACCCTTTTGGGGGAGAAATTTTTCATTGTGTCCAACCTAAACCTCCCCTGGAGCAACTTGAGGCCATTTCCTCTTACCCTATTGCTTGTTCCTCAGGAGAAGATACTGACCCCTACCACTCTAAAAACTCCTTTCAGGCAGTTGTAGAGAGCAATAAAATCTGTAAAGTCACCTCATGGCATTAAGAACGGGAAAGTGAGAGAAAACTGATATCCCTAAGGATGAATCCTCTCATCTCTCTAATGGGTAGGTAGGAAGTGCCTTTGGAGAATGTATTCTCTTCAAAGAGCTCAGATCACTGTGCCTCATCCTCTTCTCCTTTTCCACAAGGCAGGGGGCATAGCAAAGTGAGGGGGATGGAGATTACTGGCAGGGCTCTCTAGAAGCCTTCACGTTTGGCCTGCAAAGCCCAGAGGTGACATGATTTAAGTTGCTGGCTCTGGGGTGAGCAGGTTCAAGCAGCCTCCCTGCTGGGTGGGAACATTTGACACCCTCCTGCTGCTTAAACCCATCGCTGACTACAATGAGCATCAGAGCTGCAAACTGGGAGGAGAGCAGCCCCCTCCTGCTCACGTGGCAGAAATGAGATCTTGAGCAGCAGAGCTGCAGGAGGAAGATGTTGCTGGGGTGGAGCTGACTTACTGGTCCTGCACACAGGGCTCCTGCAAACAGGGCTCTGAGACTTCAACCTGCAGCTCATGGGCAGCACAGCCAGACTAACTGAGGTCACCAGTGTCACACAGCAGTGCTAGCTGGGCAGCCCTAATGGGAAATCATATTGCATATCATAGTAATGTGAATTCCAGCATCCCCAGAAGCATCTGTACACAGCCCCAGCCCACTCCAGTGGATGCCCTGCTCAGCCCAGATCTCCAGTACAGCCTCAAACTCCCCCAAACCGGGTCAGCATTAACAGCTGTGGTGTTCAGCATCATCTATTGTTTTCTGAGGATTCTCAACCCCTGCTCAGCACCCCAGTCCTCAAAGGTCCCCAGCAACTATATTTCTGCTCTGATAAAGCTCTCAAGAATCAACGTTTTCAACAACAAACACAATGAAAATCACCCAGATCTGGCAGTCAGTTACAGGTCAGGCTAAAATCCACCTACAAAGAGTCTTCATATAACAAATCTCCACCAGAGAAAACCCTAAAGCCAGTGATGTGCCCTGTGGGGTTTCAACATCCATAGGAGCCAGCCAGCTACAGCCCTACTTTGTGTCCTACACTACTCCAAACCCCCATTGAGAAGTCAGCACAAAAGAGCAGCCAAGGTACGGGGAGGAGCCCTCCCCAACACCACAGCAACACAACAGACACTACATCACCCCAGACATGGTGCTTCCTAGTTTAGACCCTTCTGGGGATGGGGAGGGAGGCTGTAAGATGACAGAGCAGAGCTGGAGACTTCACACCTCGGATCACCTGAGCACAAAGCAGCACAGGTGACTTCCCAGAATGGCTCAGCCAGTCCCTGCTACCACAACAGGACCATCTTTGTGCAGCTAAGAGCATCAGCTCCAACTGAGCACAGCGTTCATTGCTGAGGCTCTTTTTGCCTTGCAAAGCCTTAAACAAGAAAAGCAAGAAATGCATGGCCACAGGGAGGTTGTTGCATCCACACAGACAAATCTAACAGTGGTACTCACTTCATGCAGGAGGCCCACAGCAAAATATCTAGTCCCTGACTATATCTTGTAGGTACCTAACTATGCCTGATTCTCAGAGTGTTGAGTAACAGCAGTTGATAACTTTCTAACGTCTTGGGGAATATCCATCTGCACTTTGCTATTTAGAGACTTATAAAATTCCTGCCTTGCAGGAGCCCGTTGGTTCTTGAGGCGGTTCTCCCTTCCATTTCACACTTAATTAAGTCCTCTGATCAAGTCTCAGGATGGATTGCTCACTAGACAACAGCTAGACTTGATGTCATATCTAAGTGATGGGGTCTGAGGAAGAAAAAAAAAGAAAAGAGCAGGAGCAATAAGGAGAGGGAGGAAGAAGAGAGAAAGCTGCTTTTATTTCAGGGTTAAAAGCTTAATCTTCTACTAAAACAGTATCACATGAGAGGGAAAGAGTCTCTTATCCATGGGATACTGCTGACCCAGGCTTGGTTTATAATCTCTAATATCATTCCAAGAGAAAATTATGTCGTCAAGTAACTTTTCAGAGGCAATTAAAAGGAAACAGGACTCAGAAAGAAGACAGCATGGGACAGAGGGGGTTGAGCAGTGCTCATTTGTGGAAGAGACATGCTGAGCCTCTGATGAAGAACAGTGTAGAACCAGACATCAGTAACGGGCGAGCCTACAAGAGCTCAGTGTGATGAAGTGCTCAAAAGCTTGGGTGTTTCCTCTGAACTTGCTCCAAACTCCCTGATTTAGGCTGAACAGGCTGCAAACCTCATGAGCTAAACCCTTCTCGGGAGATTTCTGGAAGTTCCTGTTCCTCTTGGAACTATCACAAGAGGGTTTAGTTTTATTGCTGCTATTCAGCATTTCAATTTCCACTGTGGTCAAACCCAGGAAGGCAGTGAAACAGCAGAGCTAACAAGAGGCTGAATTCAGGTTTGTACTGAGAGTGTTTCATGTCAGTCATACTCTGGGGTCATACAAGTGGGTCTTTACAGTAAGAAAAAGCAAGTTCTCTCTTAAGAGCAATTAAATCAAATAATAAGGCATCTTCCTACATATCTCAAAGACCCTGGTAGTCTGTTGAGTTTGTTTTTTGTTGGTAGTTGTACAGAGCTGTGTGTATGTGCTGCCTGGGACAATGTAACATCAGGCCACCATCCATACTCCACTGGAACAAAGCTCTACGACACCTGACTGAAGTTCTTCCTCCAACAACACAAACCCCACATCTACATTTCATTTATTTACACAGCTCCTCTCTAACATGCAGATAACACAGACAGGATAACCCAGTGTGTGCTGCAAACACCATTCATTACACAGCACCTGCTTTCTCATCCTTTGGGACTTGAGCTTTCTTCATCTATTGAAGTGTCACAACAGTGACTTTCATCCTTTGCACTCAAGGTTTGCTGGTTTGACACATGGCCAGAGCACAATCCTGGCCTTCAGGTAAGGCTCCAGACTCTGACACCAGCCACCTATCCAGAAAAGTGACAAAGTCTAATTCATTAAAAGTAACAAGGTGGAATTAAGCAAGGCACCTGCCCAGGAGGGGTTTGGTATTTCTGAATTAATAAAGCAGAGAAAGAGAGGACAGGTTAGAAACACTGATAAATGTGGTCCTTCAAACAGGACCAGCCCCAGCAAGTGGCATCTCTCTTGTCCTGCAGTTATCTGTCCATCCTTAGCCACACATAGCTGGTATCCCAGAGCACAGGAAGGGTTAAGCCATGACCTTAATGCAGCCACCATGAGGTACACCTTCCATCCCATAACTCCCTCGTATCCAGAAATCTAACACAGCCACAGCACAGCAGATTTCCAACACAAGAACACTGAAGTGTTGACAGCAAAGCACCTATCCAGCTGCAACAGTTCAGTGTCTGGGAGAGCTAGGAAAAGCCATAAAAACTCATTCATAATTATTTCAGGAATTAAAGGTTCATTTTCCTGGTTTTGAAGCAAATACAGTGAGACAAGGAGCATTTAACACCCAAAGGACACCTACCAGTGCAAATTCTGCTAATTCCAGGGAATCTTACTCTGCTCTTGTCTAAACTGAGGTGACAGATACAATGGACTGAGGTGGCCAGAATAGCCACAGGCAGTCAGGGTGACTCTCTGACAGACTCTCTGCTCCCTTCTTTGTCCAGCTGTCTCCACTCAGGCAGTTCCTACTTCCCATGGGTTGGCACAGTTGGTTGGAGATGTGAAGCTACATTCAGCTGATTATGAGAAAGAGCTGCTTGATTTCACACGTAGAGAGAGACCAGCTGCCCAAAGCAACTTCAGACCCAGACATCAGCCATGGTCCATCATCCATCTCCTCTGCCATAGCTCAGGCTCCCACAGGAGCTACACACTGGAGCTGGTTTATCACATGTCATCAAATCCTTGGACGGCATCTAGATATTTGTCTTTTTTGAAAAGAGGGAAGCCTAGCAATACAACGAACAAAACCCATCAATCTATTCCCAAGTTGAGGAATATTAACATTCCTTTCAGTTCCCATATGAAGACAACATGTACTGCACTCAGGGGGGTGATTCTAGCACCAAGCAGACCCCATCACAACTGTTACCCAAGAGAAACGCTCTGATCCCAGCACCACAAGTTATTTACGTAACGTGAACTGCACACAGTCCCTGTGGTAACACCCCAGCATTTGGACTAGAAAAGGTGGATAAACCCAGGTAATAACTCATCACAAAGCTTTGCAAGAAGCCCAAAATGACCTCACATCAGCACTCTGTCAGGGGCAAAGAGGCATCGATTGGTGCCACACAGGCCAGATCCCCTGAAGCTACAGCAAGATTTTGATGCTGCTTGAGATTTCCCTACAACACCCTGCACTGTAACTGCACTCGCAGATACAGGGAGCCAGGGGCTTATTATTCTATTTGTTGCCTGTTTCTGGAAGAAGGGGGGAGCTCCCCTGCAAGCCATCACCTTTATCCTGACATTTGGCTTTTGTGAAAGCAATTTTGGATTGAGCTGGAACAATGATTGTCATCATCACACCCAGTCTTTTGTCTCTGTGGACACACTGGGAAATTTGCTTGGAGCTAAGGCAGGAATTGAGCAGGGAGTGAAGGGAGCAGTTAGAGCAGCCAGACAGCTGGAGATGGAAGGCATGTGGTGTGTCACAGTTTTTAATTGCTTCTGTCAGAAACAACCCAAGTACAGTAGCTCATAATATTTCCTGCACAAAATCCCAACCATTGCCTGCCTGGGATCCAGCCACTGGCAGAGCAAAGGCTCTCCCAAGTTCTGTATTAAATGAAATGGAAGCATCCATCACCTGTGTCCTGTCCCACCAGCCATGGAAAGCTTTCACTCAGCC
This sequence comes from Corythornis vintsioides, assembly GCA_025447755.1. Lineage (NCBI taxonomy): Eukaryota > Metazoa > Chordata > Aves > Coraciiformes > Alcedinidae > Corythornis > Corythornis vintsioides. Next base: position 14,596 of record JAOEGS010019622.1, on the reverse strand, counting down.
ACTCTGTTCTCAGTTCCCATCAAAAACTCACACCTCAGAGCAATCTGCCTTCAGAAAAGAAACATTTCTAAGATCCCAAGCAAGGTTTTTTGGGTTTTAGACTGTACCACTTTGCACTGCCACAGCAATTTAGCCAGAAGATAAGAGTAGCTCCTTCACACTTTCAGAGCAGACACGTTTTTGGTGCCAATTGCTGCCAGAACACCTGCCTCCATCCTTGGGTATGTACCCCTCTCCTTGGTACCAGCCTAAATTCAAGAACATACAAAAAAGACTTCCCACATTTTCTGAAAAACAACATGCAAACACCTAAATATTGGAGCAACAAGTTTGCCCCAGCTCATTTCAATCCCAGGCTGTGCAGGAGGGTGCTGTGAAGTCAAGAGAAGAATCAAAGCCTCCAACATACAATCTAGTTGCAGATGTCCCTGCTCACTGCAGGGAGTTGAACTGGATGAGCTTTAAAGGTCCCTTCCAACCCAAACCAGTCTGTGATCCTAGACAGCAGTGCAAACCTGCCCTAACACAAGCACAACTCAGGCTGGAAGGAAGAGCTGAGCCACAGGGAGCTGTTGCCACTCAGTGTACTGGAACTGGAGCAGCACCAGTACAGGCAGAAATCTCTGCTGAGCTTAAACCCAAGCAGAAGATTACAGGAGTCACATTGGCCATATCATTCCTGTTGGTATTTAGAGAACTGAAAATCTGAGAAGCACCACGTATACATTCAAGAATCAACTGCAGCCACAAATCCAGGCATTTGAACTTATAACCAGCTTTTTTTTTTTGCATTCATAAATCAAGCAGGGAGAAGTAAAATCTTTGAAGATTTTCCACAGAAAACATTATTACGGTTTTCAATAAAGATTTAAAATAAATAATTTTTTAAAAGATAGACAAAATTTTGTGGCTAGAATGGAACTTTTTGAACATATGCTGATGGAAAGGATGGGAGCAATCTTTCAGTTTTCATTGTGGATGCTCCATCACTGGAAGTGTTCAAATCTGGGTTGGATGAGGCCTTCAGCAACCTGGTCTGGTGGGCAGTGTCCCTGCCCATGGCAAGGGGTTTGGAACTGGATGATCTTTCAAGGTTCTTCCAACCCAAACCATGTAGCCAGCCAGCCATCTGTTAGAGCTAGTGCAGAGCTAGAGTGGTCCATGTTCCTGAGATCCATGGAAGGGTCTGAAAGAGGACTCCCCTTAGCAGAGAATGGGAAGGAGCCAAATCCTCCAGCTTCACAAGTGGAAAAAAAACAGTATGATCTCACAGTAATACAATGGGACCCTTATCAGAGGATACCAATGGAACATTTGCTCCAAACATTGATCTGTCACAATACCTACAACTCCAGTGTCAAATCCTCTGCTTCTGGTGAGGCCTCTCATGTTCTTCACCAGAAGCCCCTTCTCTCAGCACTAAAGCAACAGGCAAATCTATTCCATATTTCAAAATATATTTGCTTCAGTCAAGTATTTTCCATACACAAGAAAAGACAATATCCTGGGGTTTGTTCCAACACCTTGAGAAAAGTGATTCAACACCCTGTATTTTCATGCTAATTGATTCTTTTTTTTTCCCTCTTCAAAAATGTTAATCTATTTAAAAGGTCACTTTTATTTTTAAAAATTCTTCATGGAAGGTTGCAGAGTGCCTTTGACACCAGATTACATCATGTTTCCTCTGACATCTGAGTCACCAAATGCTCAGAGCAGGATTTCCAAGGCGTCCCTTTCTTTTCTGTTCCCATGAATCCACTCCCACTGCGATCAATAGGATTATTGCCACAGGCTTCAAGGGGAGAAGGGCTGGCAAATGCCGAACACATTTGAAGGCCCTAACCTCAAAGTCAATATTTTCCAGTCAGAAAAACAGCACTTTGGTTATCAATGAATATGTCAAACAAGAGGCCCATTATGAACAAAGCAGGCTGGTAAATGACCCCAAAATAATAATAATAAAAAAAGAAATAATACTCTAATGTAACATGTTCCCTACAGCCTATGGCAGCTCATGGTGATGAATTTGAGCTGATTCAAGGGGCCTGTGAAGTGAATCAAGAATTCAAGCACTATTGCTGAGGTTATACAGGAGAAGGATGAAAGAGATGCCACGAGGCTGGTCTAGAATCCTGCTTGCACCCTAAAGCAGGATCAACTCTGCCTATTTCTTTCCTGGTTAGATGCTTCCCAAGCAACTACTAAATGCCTTCACTTGTTCCATGCCTCTTCTATACTCCAGGGCTTTGCTACCTTCATGGCTGGACATTCCTCTCCTAACATGTACTAGCCACAGTCCCTCCTGCAGTTCAAACCTAGGGCAACATGATTAGATCATCCTCTTTACAACAGCTTTTGCACTCAAAGCCTGTTCCATCTCCTCAGTCTTCTCAGCTCTAAATTAAAGCACCAGAATTCCTGCTCTTCTACAGGTCACATTTTCCCAGGTATTTCTAAGCACTTACCTGCAGACTCTTCTGAAGGACCAGCCCTTCCTGAATCCCTGACCATCAACCCTTGCTCAAAAAGACACTCCCGTGTTCAAAGCCAACTCCTTACACCAACATTTCCCATGATTTTCAGGGTTCACCCCCAATCTTTGAGCTAAAAATCTCAGCATGATCCCACTGTAGTCACCTCACTACTTTCTCCACTCCTTTAATCATCTTTCCAGTAGAAGCCAATGGTGCATGTATGAGTATTAAACTCCCTGTATACATTAAATCCTAAACATTTCCAAGTTGCAAGCAAAACTAGATCACAATCAAAGCCTGAAATTCAAATATGCTTATTCAAATCAGCTCAAATCCAGGATCTGATTTCATCAGAAACCTTCTCCACACATCAAGAGCTCCAGATCTGGACTGAAGATATAAGTCTCCGTCCTTATCTTTAGCCCATCTAAAGATCAAAGAGAATTGGAAACAAAAGCATTCCAAGACATTGAAGTGATAGATTTGTAACGAGTTTCTCCTATTATTCCACAGAGTTGGGATTATTTTGAGGGGGAAGGAGGAAGATTTTTGGCAGACAGTTAAGAAGCAAGGATGGAAACTAATTTCCTTCCCTTCTCTCCCATTTTCTGCCCAACAAAACCACTGAACAGGTCCATAAAATTAGAGGAAGATACAAATCCTTTATCCACAGTTTGCAGTTGTTGACATGCAAGACCCTCGATATGTAAATAAATTGGGCTGGGCCGTTTTTATCTTGTCAAAGCAGCATTTCTCAGCAGATAAACAGCAACAACGAAGCCTCTGGGATGGCCCAAATAATTAGTTCCTACAAGCAGGGCATCTTCGTGAAGCACCTCTTCAAATCTCTCTCCAGTGGGGAGCAAGAGGGAAGGGGCTGCTCCTCAGCTCCAGGGGAGACGCTGACATAGCCCAGAACAAAATTCAACTTCAAATCATCTGCCATTTTGAAAACTGCATCCCTTGATCATGAATTAGTGTCAAGGCAGATGATGAGAGATGAAGCAAGGAATGAATGAGCAGAAGAGAGCAGAGAGGGAGAGAAAGAAAGAAGGAAGGAGCTCCTCCAGAGGCTCCCGCGCATCACGCCAGCACAGGGCTGTGCACACCAGCCATCTCCCACTCAAAGCCTGCCTCTGCCAAAAAAATAAAAAGACCCTGATCCCTAGAAATGTTCCTGTCTGCTGGCTCCTCGAGATAAGGAAGCGATATTTCACAGTCTGACACTAATCATATTTGGGCATATTAAGTAAGGACGGTGCAGGGGCTTTCTTTGCAGCGTGCATATTCCAAGTTCAAAGTGAGAGCTCGTTACTGTGCCTAAAAAATCCTCTTAACTCAGAAACACGAGACAAAGAGGGAAGAGAAGAAAGAAAGGGAGGGAGATGCTTGGGGGGCTGGGGGGAGAAGTGTCATTATTTTGGTATTGTTCTCCTACCCAGCCCCAGCAGTGACGCCTGCTGCAATCCTTCATGATGGGGGGACGCTCCCTTCCTTCCCCCGTCCATGAAAGCAGAACAGACTTGCTAACACAATATTCCTCAGTTGTGATTTACACATCCCAGACTTTGCTCCATCTAAAGGTACAACAGCCAGGACGGAGCCAGCTCCTGGGATGAAATCAGAGGAATTATCCCCATCGGAGCCCTGGCCCTGTTTGCTCCTACAGCAGGAAATTGCTCACCTGGCTCTGCTGCTCCCCCCGGAGCAGAGGTCACTGTCTGCATCTCTGGCCTTGGCTCCTCATTCCAGTCTGCTGCCCAAGGCAAAGAGAAAAACAAACCACTACAGCTTGAAGCAGGCAGCCTCCTTTACAGGGACCTGGAGGCCAAAGCACAGCTAAAGGCAGACTGGGATGCAGAGCCAGAAGAAAGCATATCCCACTGGGGACCTGCACTCAGGTCCCTCCATCACACAGCCCATCCCACCATCAACCAGCCCTCAGCTTCTCCCCAGGCTGCTTCACTCCTTTTCAGCTTTGGCTCACAGAGTATGAAGACTACCAAAAAGAAAATAACCTTTAACAACTGCAGTTAGCAGAAGGAGGCTTTATCAAATATAGCCCTCTAAAATTAAACAGTCCTTCCTCAGCTCGGCCCATCAGCACATGCTGCAGCTCAGTGACAGCCCAAGTGCCTGGCTCCACTAGATCCCATCTGCAGAGCTCCACAATGGATGGGCCAGGGCAGACCAAAGAGATAAAGTTTCAGCAAATAGTGTGTTAAAGTGAATCAGTTTGAGGAAGAGACAGGAAGGTCACTATGTTGAATCTCAACATTATCCACAATGAATGTTTTGACTCCCTTTTTGACAAGTTATACTTTTAGTTGGAGATTAACCTACTTTTAATGAAGAGGGTGAAATAACCCCCACGTGAAGTTTGATTTGTTCCACCAAAGCCAATTCCCACATGCTTAATTTTACTTTTTTTCTGCCATGCAAGCAACATAAAACCCAGCCTGCTGCTTACACCACGAGGTGAAGCTGCCACAAGAAAGGGACTTGTCACAAGTCCCGCATCTCACAAGCTCCTCTGAAGACCTCAGGCTCAGTCCTGTAGATTGATTCAACTGTGGAACAGCTCTGCTAAACTCAGAGTTGCTCTAAGAACCTGTTCATCTGACTGAGATTACACAGCTACAACTGCTTTAGGAGCAGCACAGTTGGTCTGGAATTCTCAAACAGCAGATTATTAAAGAGAAGAAAATGGATTAGGATTGAAGTTGAGCTAAAAATTTCACCAGTCTCTAAGGAGACATGCAGGGAAATGGCAAGAGGCAGAGATTGGGTTTTTTTAATACCATTTCTTTTAATTACAACATGCATTCACATGACACCACACACCGTCTGCACAGAAACATCAATTTGCTTCCACATCCTGAACCTCAGAGGGGTTTCATCTGAACCACCACCTAGGAGCCAGTTCTGCTCACCAGCAGCCCTGTACTGCAGCCTCTGTCCCACTCCCCAGTGAAAACTAGCTTGGACTTCAGCAGCTATACACCAGAACCGAACATACCCACAGGCCAATCCAGCAACACATCCTCCTCCCCAGAGCTGCTCATTCCCATACATCTGGGAAGCACTCTGTAAGGTACAAGCTACAGGTTTTTCTTCTCCAAAGGGAAACCCCCCACTAGCCTTGGCTCATACTGCAGTGGTGCTCACACTGATCACTCCCTTTGGGAAGGGCAGCATTTCCAATACCAACTCCCCCCATTCCAATGATCTCGGGTAATGAACATTTTCAGGTTAGGGATGACTGGTTTTGTGTTTTCACTTCCCAGAAGAAAAGCCTTATGCCTTAGCACGTCAAAATTAAGTCATCCTCTAGATTCCTATTCCCCTGTAGAAGACATCAGCTCACTACTGACCACCTCAGCTGACTACTGACCACTCAGAGACAGAGGAACAACAACAGGGAGTGTTTACTAAACCTGATGGGCATTTTGAAGAACCTGGGAGCACTGCAGCTACAGAAGACATCACTCATTTGACATGGCCACATACCAGGCCAAAACTGACCCTCCGCTTTAATCCCACAGGGAAAACACCACACCCATTTCTTTCTGTTTAAAAACCTTTAACTTGAAATTCATTTCCTTACAAGGTAAATGTGGACACAGCCCTTGATGTAACCCAAAGCTACATCAGCAGGCAGAGCTGGGCTACAGTTCTGTTCATGCAGCAAACACTGCAAGGCACCTGCTGTGCCCTCCAGTGAGCTACGAGTATCTTCTGAGCTCCTTTATGGTTCTGCTCATCAACTAGAAAATCAGTTTTACTGAAACCCAGCCTTACAGCTACACGGAATGCAAGGAATGAGATTAAAAGGGGATTATGTGTTTCTTGCAAGCAATGAGGCTTGATAGCTCAGACAGGCATCGCCTTAACATGTCCTCCACTTTGTTTGAATAGTTATTACCCCTCAGCTCTTTGAGGACGAAGGTTTGTAGGGCTGAGCTATATGCCATGTAATTAGGATTTCATTTCTGCTTATTGTTCACACAATTTGGAATGGTCTTCTGGCTGTTTGCAGGTTGCTGACATTTTTTTTTGCCTCTTAAGGCAAGACTGCGTGTTTAGTAGTAAACATCCTGGAGGCAGAAGGACAGCCTTAGATGGGAGTGGAATGGATGGTGAACCCAAGCTTCCCTCCCATTCCAGCAGGGAAAATTTCCAGAATGAGGTTGTTCATTACAGTAACACAGTTCCAGGCAAAAGCCATTCACAAGGTCCAGATGCCCTCAAAAACAGGACACGGGCTTTTGGTTCAGACTTCAGAGTCATTTTGGATGGAGTGATCTGCATTACAACAGGATCCATGTGGTTAATAAACATAGCCAGTTGTATCAAATAAAATGCATGGATTTTATGAGATGTCAAAGGAACAGGTCTTTTTCAGGGGGCTGCTCCAGTGACTCCTACTTGAGCAGAGACTTGAGGAATCCACAGCCAGCCATTCCCCAACACACCATCAAGGTACCTGCATGAATGACTGCCCCACACCACTGAGAAAGTTTAACTGGAATGGATGCCTCTGCTGTCCTGCCCAGAGAGGCAGCATTATCCCACCTTCCTGCTGGAAACACTTCTCTTTTGTATTACTCATATTATGGAAATATGTGGCCATGTTCTAGGGATTAAAAACAAAACAAAAAACAAAAAAACAAAACCACAAAAAAAACCCCACAAACCATCAAAAAAACAAACCAAAAAAAAACCCAAAAAAAACACCAAACACAAACTACTTTTAAAGGCAACATTTGCAGTGGCAGAACCAGAGACAGCAGAAGCCTTGGCCACTTCAAACACCACAGAATATCCATGCACTCACAGGCATCCCACATCCCACCCTCTTGTGGTATTTCCACCATAGCAAGGTACCAAATCCAGCCAAAGCTTCCTTCTCTTCCCTTCAGCACAGGAATGCTGGAAAGGCTCAATCCTCACGATGGATGGATTGACACAATCAGAAGTAATTTAATTCATGTTTAATCTGCAGCTAATGACTGCAGGTTCCCTCCAACTCTCAGTCCCCTTCCAATTTTTCACTGGTAAATTGCTACAGTTTGCAGTTGAAGCTCTTCACAGTAGATTAGTTAACATTATGTTTTTATTAAAGCTGAAGTTAATATCCTTATTCTCTGAAGGAGACCACTGGGGTTGTTGGAATTATTTTTTCCCCTTCAGTTTTTTTTCACTAAGAGCCTTCTCTGCTGAGGTAGAAACACAGAGCCTGCAGACCCCCAGCCAAAAGCTTAAGGGAGCCCCAAACAGTTACCTCTTAAATGATTATTTACCTTGGAATATAAAAATCACTCTGTGGATCAGACCAGGGGCCTGTCTACCCAGTATCCTGTCTCTGATGGTGGCCAGCTGCTCTAGAACGTGGCTGCTTATAAGTTTACTGACAAAGCTTTACTGATAGATGCATTTAATTCATTACATAATATTCACAAAAACAAAACAGCCTTCTGCCTACTGAAAATGATGTCTGGGCAATTAAAAAAATGTACATCTCCAGCCTGAATGATCCTGCATTTTGGACATAAGGCTTTCCATTTCTTGATCAAAGACAATTGCTTTTCAGTGAAAAGTCAGAATTTTAGAGGGGAAAAAAATGATATATGAAATTATGTTCATATTAATCAGTATTTTCCATTACAATATCCCCACTTTATAAAGTATACCTAGAATTTCTTGATTAAAATATCTTCAGCTCTGATGAGAGGGGCAAGAGGATGAGGCCATCTCTTTCCAGTGATGCCCAGTGACAGGACAAGGGGCAACAGGCCTTACACTCTGTTCACCCCTGTACTGCAGACAGGCAAGAAGTGCAGCTCAAATCAACAGATGGCTGCTTTGAAGCCATATTATCTATTAAGAATCTCCACCCCATGCCAAGAACTTCTCAAGAGCTTCCTGCCTTCACTTCCCACTCTTCACACACAACTTCTGTGACATGAGAATTAGAATTAAAACTGTGACAAATACCTGGTGTCCTTCACAGGGATGTAAGTCACAAAAAAATAAAGCTTCCTGTAGTATCAGGTAGCCCACTCTGATGTGAACCCCAAACAAACATGCAGCAAGTCCAGTTAACCCATCCCCACAGCTGCTCCTTCAGCTTAGCCTTGCTTAAATGTTTCACAGATCAATGATTTGCCTTTGACAACTGGCTGCATGGATCTAACCCCCAGCCTGTCCCTGGCAAGCAGGAGGGGTGTCAGGACCATCCTCCTGCCCTGGGATACTGCACAGGGAAAGTTATTAATGAACAGTCAGAGTCCACCCAGTAGAAGCAGCAATTGGCAGAACAGCTATTAAAAAAAACCCCAACCCTCCCTCAGAGCAAAGAGAGCAGAGCCATTATCATCTCAGGAGATTTAGGAGACAGCTCTAAATCCCATGGGGATCATATATTCAAGTTCATCTCTTCAATCAGGAGAGCCAGAAATTGCCTTTTTAGAAAAGAAAATTAATGCTGAACTGTCAAATAAGCACAAGATGAAGCCTGAAGAAAAAGCCTAATTTCTCTGGGCTTTCTGAAAGGCAGAGAAGCTGCCACATCACAGCAGAACACTCATGAGCATCCTTCCTGCAGAGACATGGGGCTAACCTGGCTGTGTGGGGACCAGTGCTTCCCAAGGAGTGGTAGAAAATCTCTCACCAAGATGGACTTTGACAGAGAAAACACCTTAGCCAACCCTAACATTCAGTTTTACACACCTCCTCTCAGTTTAACCAAAACAACTGGGTGGAATGGATCAATATTACAAATTCTTAAATATTTGTGGGTTGCTTTTTTCCTCACCCTTCAAGTCCAACAATCAACCTCCAAGATGCTGAAACCTGAAAAGCATCTATTCCCAAGTGAAAACTGCAGAGACTGCAAAGAAAAGTGACAGGCTCAGAGCTCAGATCCCCTTCCCCCTCCAAGGCACAGCTCCCAGGACAGAAGAGCTCTGCTCTGCAGCCCAGGCTGGCCACCACTCCTGGACCTGCTCTTGCCAGCCACGGCCACGAGCCCTGCACTGGGCTTCACACCCTACTCCACTCCCAGCTGCAGAGCTGACTCCAAGCTGAAAGGGAACCACCAGGAAAATCAGGCGTTCTGCAGGTTTTCTGCTACTGAGCTCACGTAGGATGCAAGTCACCATTTCTCCAACCTGACACCCCTGTGCACTGTGGTTTTTAATTAACCTTGGAACAGGAAAGGGCCCTTTTTTTTCCCCCCTTTTTGGCAAACACAGTCGTATTTTACAGGGATGGTGACAAGCTAATTAACTTAATTCTTATGACACCTCTCCATGAGATGAGGCTAGGGTTGGCTAGCTCTGCAATGCAGTGTTGGGCTAATTAAAAAATAATTACTACTTCACCAAGGACAAGAACAAGAAGTTAATTAAAAGAATGAGGTGTAGCCTTAATGAAACTCATCAGATTGTATCCATTCTGATGTCCCACAGCCAAATTCCCCCTCACACACACTAGAATAAATCCACACTGCTTCCTTCACAAGTGTTTGCAAGTGGGGTCCCCTCTCCCCCTCTTCCCTTTTACCTTCCCCTGGCAGAAGCAATATGAATTATTTCAGAAGCAAGAGAGTAAACTTGAGCTAAAACTTCACATGCCCTGAAGGGCTGAAGAAAAAAACCCCATAGATCCCCATATAATCTGGATTTGCAGCTCTTCAAAAGCCACGTGCTGCACAGGGTCTATCCCATTTGTTTTTTTTACTGAAGTCCTGCAGCTAACTGGGAAGCACCATGGCCCCCCAGCACTGCAGCTGGACAGACAACACACCTCCTTCCCAACAGCATCCTGAGACATGGGGAGAATGATGCAGAGCAGGAGATCTCCTTGGGAAAAAGGAGTTTTTTACCTAAGAAATTGACCAATGGTCCAGACTAAGACCTCTTGCTACATCCATCCCTAGCCAAGATGGTACAGCAGCCAAGAAAGTATTAGCTAGGAATTAAATCCTGCTCAGGAATAGTTTGGTGTTTCAGGTTGACTTAAGCCCTTCACAACTTCAGGTCAAATGTCTCTAATGTTTCATCAAGGGGAAGAAAAAAAAAATCTCAAATGATAATTTGCTTCTAAATGAGGGGTAGGTGCCCTAGAGTTGAATTATGTTAAATTTTCAAGAGGTAACTTCGTTCTTTTAAATATAAGTTTTGAAATCAGTGTTCAGCCAGGAGTTAAAATTAAAGTGTCCTTGTCAAGACTAATGTGGTTTGGGTTTTTTTTGAGGATAAAAAACCACCAGGGGACAGAGCAAAACAAAGGGGTTTCCCAATATTGTGCTGCCACTGATAACACAAAATACATTTTGAAATTCCAAAGTCACATCCCCATTTAGATATGAAGGCACTGTCCCTATATATGAGCTTTGTCTTGGACAACACCAGCTCATCTACCTCCTGTATGCAAACCACAGAGGCAAAGCACCTCTCTATGGTAGGTAGTGTCTGTGAAATCCAGCCTACAGCTTGTCATTTTTAAGGTCTCCAAGGACAGGTTGCCCAAAGTACCACTACCAGCATCAGTAAACCACCACAGGGTGTGCAGCTTTCACCTCCTCTTGGTTTTGGTCTAAGAACTGCTCAAGTCTACACATTCATCAGGTCAAAAACCAGCCCATTTGAAGTCACAGTTTCAGCAATGATGTGGAAGTGCAAGAAATTCAGGTTTAGTTGCACCTCAAAGGGTGTAAGGAGATGATGGTACAAAGAGAAGTCAACCAAGCTTCCTTTGAAAAGTCCAGTGGGTGGTGATGGTGTGAGGGACAGGGAAAAAGGCTGCACAACTTTCAGTCTGCTTCAGCCCTGGGTGGGAAAACCCCCAATTAAACCAGAAATACAGTACCTGTAATCATCAGGGGAGAGGAAAAAATAGCCAGGAATGCAAGCGAAGGAAATTGATTCTTGTTGCAATCAGGTGTCTTCCTTCCTCCACTTTCCTGCTCAAATATGAATTATTTCTTTTTATACAAGTTCACTCCAGCTTGTAAAAATCTCTCAGCAGACCTGACTCCCACGACCTGATTTGTATTGTCCCATTTGGATTGAGGACACCAGCAAGAAAAGTTAGCTCACCAAAGGTAGAAAAAGAATCAGTTTGAAATCAAACCCTTCATCTTAAAATGGAGCATCAAAGCAATTCAACATCAGAACACCAGAGTCTAAGCACCAGCTGCTAGATGGAGAGGTTTCTTTCCCATTTTACTCCGTGACAGTACCGAAGCAAAAGCTGACTTAACTTTGGACAAGGTTGTTGTGCCTCTTCTCTTCCAGTGAGCAGAGAGCAGCAGTGGCTCTGCTCCCAGCAGAACAAGTCCTCTGCAGGTCCAGGGCCATCTGCTGCAGTCTGGCAGGTCCCAGCTGGACCAGCTCTCCATTTTGTTCCTTCTGGCCATCAGTATTTCTGAAAAGGGTACAAGAAGGCCTGCCCTACACTCCCCCATCAATCTGTGGTTGCTTCATGTTCTGAAAAACAAGGGCTCATGCCATTTGTAACTGTTCAAACAGGGAATACTTTTATTATCCACCCAGATGTGAAAGCTATTAAAGCAGGGCTGAGCCTGCCCATTAGCTGTGCAATCACCTGTGTACCAGGCAGGGTCACGGTAAGCAGAGCTTTAAGGGGTTAATCCCAATGCAACATCAAGGTAAATACAAGGGCTTCAAATGAAGGAGTCAACTGAAATTATATTAAAAATAAAAATAATAATCCTCAAATAAGCTGTTGCCAAAAAGGCTAAAAGTTCTGCGTCCAATTTGTATCGCGTTCAGACAAGTGATGTTACAAAGCCGGGTCCATCTATTACACAATTACAGGAATGTGGCTTTCATTACCTGATTAAAGCACCCCTTGTTAGGACACAGCCCATACTATCAACAGATGCTGGGCCAGCACATACCACAGGCCCCTGCTCTGGGTGCCACGTTGCTTCTGCTAATAGAGGCCACACAAGGTCAGCAGGAAGCGCCGCAGCCCCTGTCGCGGCTGATGCTGGAGTCCTGGGCCTGGTGTAAATGAAACCCCAAGACCCTTCCTCCCCAGCCAGCCCAAAACATTCTCCTCCTTGTGGGCAGGAGCAAAGCAAATGTAAACCAGATGGTCCAGCGGGTGTTCCCAGAGAGGGAGAAGCCCTCTGCAAGGGATAGGAATGAGGAGCCCACAGCACACAAGCCAGGCAATCGCTTCCACCCCCCGAGTTCTGCAGACACTGCTCCTCTCCCACTCACAGGCAGGGTAACCAAGCTGAAACCAACTGAAATTTGTGTATTTGTCACCACTTACCCAAAGGAATAACAGATGACAGTATGGGGGACGGAGCTTTGGAGCCCAAAAATCAAATGCTGACTTTTCCATCCAAGAAAACAGGGCTGGACTAAAAGTAGGAGAAAGTGAAACTCTTATTGCCCTCAAAACTGTTTTCATGTCAATACTCTGTAAGTTACACTGTTTTCCTCCCATTGGTTCTTTAGTATGTATTAAAAATACCAGAAATATTAAGAAGATTAAAGTCTGATTCGTAAGTTACATGACATTTGAGTAGTCATTTCAATACTGTTTAGATGGTTCAGCTACAACTGACATTTGACTAGTCATTTCAATATTGCTTGGATGGTTCAGCTACAACTTGAGGTTTTTTTATTTTAAATAGGCATTAAAAAATGAAAATGTGTTTGTAAGCAGCAATTTCCATCCAAGTAAAAAGCCATTTTTCAACAGCCTGAAAGGTTGTTTGATTTCTTCCCCCACACACACTTGAAAACACTAATTGGGTATTATAGATGAAGGGAGGCTCAAAACTGAGCAGAGGCAGAGGTTGGGGTTATACAAACTTGGAGACAGCCTGTGCTTCCTGCAGTATCAGACCAACACCACGGAACTCCAGGAAGGTCCTGCCCTGGGAACTGTTTGGCATCCTTCCACAGCAAGCAGCAGCAAAGGACCTCCTCACATTGATACAGAGGCTAGAGGGGGTGCTAAATGATGCCAGGGCCTGGAGCCACAGACATAGCTCTGAATATTATCACCAATTCTACCTGGAGCTCCCCTTCCTCACCCCCACATGCTTCAGACCTTCCAGCCCTCTCCAGCTCTTCCCCAGTGCTCTGACATCCCCCAGGCCCACGCTGCTCCTCCATCACAGCTCCAAATCCCCTCCCTGCTACTTCCACACCCCAAAGGCATCGCCGTGGGCTCCCACTCAATGCCAAGGCCTCTCTGAAGATAAGTTTTTAAGCAATCAGAGGAGCAATCGGAGTTCACAACTCATCAGATCCTTCAGTTGTCGTTTATGCTCCTCCCCAGCTGCTCCAGCAAACAGCCCTTCTTGGTTGTGGTTTATTTGTTGTGATGCTCGCTTAGCAGCCTTCCTCAGGATCTCCACAAAATTACACTCAATTCCCCATGTGAATCTGGTGACTGGTTGCAGGAGTTCAAACCAGCAGCACTTCTCCATAGCTCATGAGCAATTTATAACACAACTGTTAGGCACTGACAGGAAAGTTACAGGCCCTTAAGTCTTCCAGAGAATTCAGCTCACACAAGGCTTTCACTTTTTGTTGAAGACAACCCTAAAGAGGAAGGGGATGCACCACTGCCAAAATGCCCAATGTGTTAACTGCCAGACAAAGCTAATCTAGGAACAGAACTCATTCTATTTCTAATACCCTGATGGGTTCCCTTCAATTTGGCCCACAAGACAGCCCCAGCTCCTTACCACAGCACTGGGCCCAGCTCCAGTTCAGGTTTCCAACTCCCATTGAAATATTTGCATGATCCTGGGCTTTATTATTTTAGCCTAAACTGCACAGACTCTACAATCAGCTGAACAAGCCCCGTTTTCAAATCCTATTCCCCAGCACCTGAAACTGGCACTAAGCTAAATCAAAGATTTCTTCACTTAAAATAAATAAGTATAAAACTCATACTAAGTGAACAAGGATGTGCCTACCTCCAAACCATTCAGGCACCCAGCCCTGAGCATGAGTCTTAAACAAGCCTGGCAACTCTATCATGGACATTCCTCTTCTAAGACATACCTGCAGGATATACACTAAAGAAAAAGGTATTTTATTCATTTGTCCAAGCAATTATTG
>JAOEGS010019620.1:0-42717 GCA_025447755.1 Corythornis vintsioides | reverse complement strand
CAGGGGGGTTGGACTAGATGATCTTCTAGGTCCCTTCCAACCCCTAATATCTATGAATCTATGAATCTATGAATAATTCTTAAATCTCAAAATAATCAGATTGTACTTTATCTGATGTTAAAGAAAAAGCTACACTGATTAGTCTTTATAATAACACCGAGGGAGTTCACCTTTGGAAGATAAACCGTATAGAAGGAAGATATTTTTTTTTCTGCTGCCTAACAGCTTTAAACTAGTCTATTAAAGCTTTCTGAAGGAAAAAACATTTTTTCACATCAGAATAGTCATTTAAATTTTTCATCTCAAAATCAGTTATAGGAAAAAGATGGAGCAGCTTTAGTGTGATAGCTTGAATTCACAGAGGCAAATAAGTGTGTGAATGAGTATTGTAATAAACCATTTGCTCTAGATTTATTCAACTAAATGAAGAATGCACATTTTACAATGAGGCAATATTGATTTAATTGTATTATATTTTTTGTTTTGCAAACATAATTTTCAGTCATCAAAACCCACTGCAAGACCCACCACATCTAATGACACTACAAATTAATCTCACTTGAAAACATAATACATCTCAATTAAAAAAATGAAGCAAACAAATAGTCTATTTTAGAAATGTCTCAGAACTTCATGTAGTTGTCAGCTCTTAGCTGCTATCAAAATAGTAAACTTTTTTCTTTTTATATCCTTCCTCCTTAAAAAGTAGTAATGAATCTCAGTATTTCCATACTGGCCACCAACTTAAAAGGGAATAAAACAGTAGAGACAGACCAAGGCAGAGACAAGAAACCTGAGGATATAAAAGGCAATGTGTTTCACTAGGATCTGCTAGTGGAAGGGCACACATGTCTCTCTTTCATTACTAAATTCTATTTGAAATTATACATCAAAAGGTAGCTTAGAAAGGATCTAGAGAATCTGCAAACATTTTATAGTCTTTTTCAAAAGAGGTGCTAGTAAAAAAATAAACACTTCTCCTATCATTTGAGCCTCAGTGTGGAGAAGAAAACTAGTCATTCCCACACACCGACCCAACAGGGGTACAAATTTATTCATGTTTGTGTATAAAGATGCATATGACTAACATAAAGAGGACCTTGATGTAATTGCAAATTGAAGAAACATCTGAGAAGTGTGGTGAAGTTAGGTATGTATTCAGCCATTCTGCTTTCACCAGTAAACACAAAACAATCACTGCTATAATAAACTTCAGTGAAAGACAATCATGGAAGCTGTGGAAGGCTTTCAAATAGGGACAATTCCCTCCAGAAAGAGTGGGAAGAAATACTGATATAACTGGAATAATACAAGACACAGTCACATAAGAATCCTAGAAAAGGGGTATTCGAGGTGTAAAGTAACAATGGTAAAAAAAAAAAAAATATTACAGAAAGGTCATGGTTTCTGAAACTGGCCACAGGACAAGAGTTCATCTTTAATTTGTTGAATGCAAGAAAATTCTTCAGAATAAATTTAATCTGTTTACAGACAGAAAATACCTGTGTTTGGGTCAAATGCCCCTTTTAATTTCTGTGTTATGAAATTAAAAGAATATGCTTACTTTTTCCCTCCAAGAATACTGAGCAATATTACATTTGGAAGTCTGCATCATTTTTCCTAAATTCTTAGTTTCCTATCTCCGATTTCTTCTCAATACACACTGCTCTCCTTGCTCCTCTGCTATACTTTCTGCCTTCAGTTCCCTCCTGCCCCTCTTTGTTTCCTCAAGGCATTTGCACTGTACCCTTTCTCTCTATTTCCCTCTGGTTTTTGTCCATTTTGTTCAGCTCAATATGGCTTCTTTGTGTCATGGACTACAGCACACTTTGGCTTTGTACTTTGCTAAATCAACAGGAGTTCTGATTCAGTTGACATACCCAATACTTGAATGTGAATAATAGATAATGGCATTGTGGCTGGGAGTGCCAGCTTCAATCCAATTGCAGAGAGGCAAAATTGAAAGGAAATGCCTCAAACCCAAGTAGGCACAGTCTCCAAGTTTCTCCCTGCTCTGGCTCAGATATTTTTGTGCAGCAGTATATAGGAACCAGCAGCACCTTCTCTCTTCCCATACATACCTACAGCAGTGAATGTTATTGCTACTGGTCGGTGGTTTTTATTTTTCCTTCTCTTCCCCTCACTTTCTTTCCTCTGCTAAATGATTCCTTTTGGACCAAAGGCAGTCATTGCTCAGACAGTGAAGACAGCACACAAAGTAAATAGTTAGGAGCTAAGTGTCCTCCTGCTTTCCCTCCCTGCCTCTTGCACTCCCATTGCTCTCCAACAATCTCCTTTGAGATGCCATTGTATCATGCTTCCAGATGAGATCCAGTAGATCTCTTAATTAATGCTGGCTAAGTCTTAAATACTAATAGATTTGGTAATTCCCAATATGTGTTATCATTGATATTATTGAAAATCTACCTTCCATTATTTGTATAAATGAGCTATTTTCTTTCCAAACTCCACACTATAATTTATGAGCTAACCTTAAATTATTATTTAAATTATTTGTGCTATTGTTAAAGAAATGTAAAAAGTAAAGTAAAAGCATCTTGCAAATAGGATTAATCTACAGAGATTAAACTTTCATGAGGCTCAAGGAACAGAATAACCTACCAGAATTTCATGAATTAGCAGAAGTTAGAGAGCTCATTTTTACCAAACCTGCCCCTGCCTGCCCACTCTCCTCCCAACAAAAAAACAAACCCAAAAGAAAAAAAGCACAAAACAAACCCACAACCGCAGAAGAAATGAGTGGTGAGAGATTAATGGAGTTTTTTGGCAGGGGGGTTGGACTCTATGATCTCTAGAGGTCCTTTCCAATCCCTAACATTCTGTGATTCTGTGATTCTCTTGACCCCTAGGATTAATGCCATATAGGAGAAACTGGGACCAGAAATACCTTCCCTGGGTTGTATCTGATAGCAAAATTCTATTTGATATGAAATAGATTGCATACAGATGTCTGCATCCTCATCAGCACATGCAGCATGTAGAACTAAAGTAAGAAAATGTTAAGCATCTTTGCAATTCAGTCAAGCTGGAATTCTTTTGTTACTAAAGCCACATATATAAGTATCTATCTATCTATCTATCTATCTATCTATCTATCTATCTATCTATCTATCTATCTATCTACCTACCTCTGACTGGCTGAAGCAGACAGAGTGGGAATCAGATATGGGAAGCTAATTTGTTTCAGAGGAGAATGTCTTTAAATCCAGAAGAATTCTGTGTATTCAGGGCAAAGTCAGGGTAGAAACCAGCAGAAAACATTTTTAGCTGGACTGAGGAAAGCCTACCTTTTCCAATAAGCTATTTCAGAGCTGAGTTATGAGTTCTGATTAAACATACAAATAGCATATGCCATTTATCCCTTCTACAATTATTCAAGATTTTGATACCTCTTTGTTTATCTGCATCCCATCACTTTTAGATTCAGTTTTAGGATGATTCTAATTCAATATCTGCTAAAACAACAACACTAATATAAGTATCTCTGTTAAAATGATTTCACAATCATGGAGATTTCCAAGAGTCATACTGATTCAGTTAGGAATCAAAAACAAATGGCATATTACCTATTTTTTTTAATCAAATCTGACTGACATAAATAAAATACAAGATTATGATTGTGAAATCAACACAGTGAAATATGTGTACATGACTTTCAGATCTCTATAGAAAAAATTAGAAAAGGTTTATGACAAATAATTTTTAAAACCTACTGAAAACCCCAAAACAAAGGAAAAAAAACCCCAAACCATAAAACTCCACAAACTCGAAGGGTCTAGGTTTTAAAAAAGAAAGAGTAACCTTGCATAAATTCCAGTTTACTTCGGTGGGCTTGCTTTTTTTTTTTTTTTTGTATTTTTTTAACCCAAGTCTAAAAGGTATAGAAACATCCATTCTGAGTATGAACAGTTTTTTTAGAGGAATTCAATGCAAATTACTTAAGACAAATTTCATTTGCAAAACAATTCTGACTAATCAAGGTCTTTTTTCCTCAAGTATTTGTGAAGTAATGAAAATGAATGAAAAACTAAGACAGGGTTTTTTCTTCAGCAATATAATTTTCTCATTTTTACTTATATAACTTACTTAGGGCTTAGAAAATAGTTCCGTTTTCTCACACCAAATCCCTCAATTCTTCTGGTGGCAATTCCCAGCATTGCTAGATGTGATAAGGGTTTTTGTGTTAGATGGACATCATCTTACTGGATTAGCACAAGTATATACCATATGGCAGGGGTTAGGGGAGGACAATCTCACCAGTTCTGGGGCTGAACCGTAACACAATATATATTTGGACTTCCCATAAAAGGCTTAGGGTCTCAACATTTCTACAAGGTGTTTAGCCTCTCAAGAGACATAGAAATATCAGAGGAAGGCAAAAACTCAATAAGAAGGAATAAACCTCCTCAAAATTAGCTCATAGGAAAATTATATTTATGCTCAATCAACTCTTAAACATATCTTCACAGG
Organism: Corythornis vintsioides; assembly: GCA_025447755.1. NCBI lineage: Eukaryota > Metazoa > Chordata > Aves > Coraciiformes > Alcedinidae > Corythornis > Corythornis vintsioides. The sequence continues at coordinate 38,226 of JAOEGS010019620.1, read as the reverse complement.
CTGTCTACACTGACAAGTAAAAAGCAAATAATTAACACACATGAACACTAAACTGTTCACCAACACTAATCAACGATTTGTTCATTCCCTGAATCCAGTTTGTTCTCCCAAAAAAAACAAGTGTCCTCCAGTCACATCTCTCTCTCTCAGTGACTGACAGGAGCAAGACTATGTTGCATTTGGTTCAATTCATTTGACATGATCCACTGAAGAAGAAATAATAAGAAAAAGAATAAATCCTGGGCTCAGATTTAATAAATATCATTCTTGGGCTAAACAGCCTTCTTATTAACCTGGCCTTAAGAAAGCTGATTATTAGTAATGACCTAAATAAATAAATAACAGAAAGATGGAAGATTTACAGGAAGCCTGGTGGGAAGGCAGAGATCCCACATGGTTTAATTTCCAGAAGGAGGTGTGCTGAACAAAGTGGACAAAGATCTGCATGACCATAGTGGGTTGTTAATATAGGGTTTTTTGAACACTCTCAATGGCTTCACATGCCTCTATCATGGCCATGCCTGCTGTAGACTTAAAACTACTGTTTTCCAATGAAAGGTTGATTTCTACCAGCATGGGCTTCCAAAAGAGAGCATTTTTGTGCCAGATAGATTGCACCAGCTCCATATAGACATCAGTCTGGGGTAGGTCTTTGGATGTGGTCCTTTCAGAGCATATGTTGTAAACAAACCTCTTCCAGATCCTGGGATTAAGGATTTTTGGGAGATGGAGAGGGAAGGTGCTTGGGCAGAGAGAGGATGATATAATCATTTTGATAGGAACAGATAATATTGTGTGGGAGACAGTATGACCTCAAGGGGAATACATCACAGTCTTTTAGGACATACAGTGTGATCAGGCAGTGTACTGAGCAGGACTAAATAATGAACAGTGTGTACTGCTTGCAGCAACAGCAAATCCAGATCTGTCCTTTGGTCTGAGTGAGTTTCCACAGATTGTCTAGGATAAGAGAGGGAGGCTTAAGATTCTGGAATGTAAGTAAGTATTCACTTAAAGTATGCATGCACATGCTCAATTCTTCACACTCTGGGTTGTAGTCCATGGCTCTAATTGCACTTGAAGACTTTCATATATGGCCCTTGAAGCTGCGTGACCATCTGCATGACTGTCAAGACTGCATGTACTATTGTGCATGGTTCCCCTGCACATGTGCAGTTCAACAAATTTTGTCAAAGGATAGCTAATAGTATTCCTTGCTGCTTTGGAGGTGTGTAGAACTCAGCACATGGGGCCTGGGTTGCACTTATGGCTTTCAGATTGTTGTGGTGTCAGTATTGAATAATAATAGGCAGCATATAAATGCAAAAATGGAGAATGAAAAACTCAGTCTGCCTCAGAGGATTGTGTTTGAAGGTGTCAGAGACATTAAAAACAAAGAAAATAGAAACAGCAATATGCCACATTCACACATCTGCATCAGTTCAAACCTAATCCCTAGCCCTCAAAGCTGTCAAGCACAACTTGCAGGAAGAAAGAAATATTATTTATTTAATTAACCATCTATCTATCTATGTACAGAAAGCAAGAGTGAAAAGGGCTCTGGGGGAAACTCCTTGAGGTATGTTGTACTTTGTCTTACTGTACCTCAGTTTAATTCTTTCCATCCTGTTTCCTGTAAGCCTTTTTCTATGTGGCTGCAGCAAATCACAAGATCTCATAGATTCAGCTGTTTCTCAGACACATGGGGTGCAGTGTCACCTTGTGCTGCATAGGGGATTAGTTCTACATTTATTTAAGACATGAGTGATTCAGGATCCTGTAGAAAATACTTTGCTTCCCCTAAATATGAACTGACCTCTGAGTGTGCATCAAGGCTGGTACCATGCCCTATGGCAGGATGTTGCTTCACGTGCATCCCATCTCCTGGCTGGCCCAGGGGATGGGTCTTTGTGAGGAGAAGTTCAGTTGACTTCCCCAGCTCACTCTGTGTCAGTGATGTGCACCCAAAGCCAGGAAGATCTTTTCAGCTCCATATCTGCTTCCCAGGCTGTGGGCAGTGGATAAGGAGTTACATTCAAGTGACTGCTGATGTCTGCACCTAGAGCCTCTATTGCTTCATTACCCCTTCCTCAAAGGTTCAAAGTGGGAATTCTGGCTGTTTCCACTGTAATAGTAGCCTCACTTGGGAAGTCTGCTATCATTTAAGCATTGCAGTGATATTGCATAATGACTATGTCAACACTGAGAAAAGCTCTGGGGTACAGTGGAAAGTCCTGATGGCTTTTTTGTACTACAGCTTGGAATAACACTGGTTTCTCTTCCCATGGTGACAGATGCACAACAGACATTGTAGGCAGAGCAACTGGCACTCGGTCCATCATTCTACAGGACATCTGATTATGTACACAGCCAAGAGCTGAGCACTGGATCTATATGCAAAAGGAAGGACCATTTTGGGAAATCATACTGGAGGACTGCTAGAAAATAACTTAAAATACTATTACAGTCTAATTTATGTATATGGCTATGTTTCAAAATAGTCTTTCTTTACAAGATTTTTTCACTAACAGCAAAAAAGGCAATTTATTACCTTTGCATTTTCTAGGCAGTAATGAGCACTTCTGGGTGGGTAGTGAATATCAGGATTTTTTTACTATTCCATTTCTGTATTGTTTATCTCCTAATTCCACTTCATGGTGGTATCTACTGTAATTCATACATGATCTTCAGAAGAGATGGAACATTTCTGCTCCCCTCCCTCATCCATTCGTACATGTTAGGACTGGAGATGTGATGCAAACATGAGTTCACAGGGCAGTGGCTGTTTCCCTGTGAAACTCTGTGAAGCCAGCTACTGGCAGAAGACTCGATTTTTTAATATCCAATTCTTTCTCAAATAATAAAATCTAATTAACTCGACTGTGGGTCCTTAATAAATTTTATTCATTATTTAATCAATATTCATTGTTATAAAATATTGAAAATTAATAAATAAACACTGTCAAGAGACTTACACATTTTTATTACTGATGCTTTTGCCTGCTTCCTCCCTCCCAACCTCAGTAAGTTACTGAATGTCTTTCTAAACTTGCTTTTCATTTTGTTCCTACAAAATGTTTTTGAAAGCATCTCTGTTTCTTTGCCTGCAGGACAGAGGGCACACACAAGCTAAGACTCTCCCTTTGGCATCACTCTCTAAATATTCCCATTAGACTAACAAGGGAGAACCATTTCCCTTGTGGTCATATGAAACTATTCATGATCAAAGGGCTCTACATACCCTTCTGTCCAACCCCAATATCAACTAGAGCCCAGATCCACTCTGGAAGCCCAGATACATATTGTCAATGGTAGTATAGAAGCCTTCATGTGTATGTTAACACTTCCTTGCTGTCCTGCTGCTGTGGAGTTTCTAAAAGGAGCTATGCTGGTGGGGCAAAGCCACAGTCTACCTCAGCCTCCTCTCCACTGCTCCATTGTTCCTTCCACAAAGGAATTGTGTGGGAGGTAAGTTCAGTTAAGACAGTACCTCTCGTGTTACATATGTAACTGTCAAGGGTGTGTTTGTATACATACATCAATACACAAACAAACATAACAGCAGATTCCATTTTGAAATGAAACTTCAGGCAGCATGAAGTCCCTGTTCTTGCACTCAAACCCATGCAGCCCTGTGCTGGATGTTCCTTTCTCAGCACAGGGTGAGCTCTCATGCTGAGTTCTACTTACCTCGGCTTGCTCTGCCTGTGCAGACCCATCCAGCACTGAGCTCATTACTTCACCCACTGCCATCTCTGAAAATCAATGTTCTTTAAAAATTTAAATAGACAGTTCATGCCAAAATATCTTGGCTGCCTCTATGTGCTGCAACATTAACTACAAAGAACAAGCAATAGTTTTATGCTTACACACAGAGTGGCCATAAATAAAGTGCACCACAGAGCTGAACAGCTTGTTTTAGGCAACCAGGAGAGAAACAGTCAGCTTCTGCCAACTACTCACAATGCTGGATCACAACCTGCTCATTGCCTCAACCATCAGAGTTGAAACTTGCATTTAGAAGCCCTTAAAGGAATAGAAATTTGCACTATGTTCTAGTCAAAACCATCTCATGGTCAGTTTTTAAAAAGCCATATAAGAAATGACTGAGAAATATGAGAAACATGAGAAATATGAGAACAAACATCTTCAGATTTATATTAAAACAGAGACGTTCAAAGTCTCAACAGCAAATGTTCTTCAGGAACAAAATAGTAATGTTAGCTCTTAACTCTCGGCCAGCACTAGGGCAGCTTACTAATAGGAAGATTAAGAAAGAGGATGTATTTTATCCCTTTAAATGTTATGGAGAAGTGGACTAGAGATGTTGGGTCAATTCCAATGCATAAATGAAAGATGGTCTGATGAGATGTCAGGCTAGAAACAGTGCTTGGAAATGCTTCAATAACAGCCATCCAGTGTTGTGAGAAGTGCCACTTCTGGTACTTGAGGAGGCATGGGGAAGAAGGTTTAGTGAAATGATACAGAGGAAGAGTGGGAAGAGACTCTGAGAGTTGAAGCAGGATACAAGGACCTTAAGACAAAGCCTGCTGATCTGGAATTTGTGTGGGGAATTTGAATCACGGATGCAGATGATGTTGCATATCACTGGTGGCAAGCAGCTGTCCTGCTGGGAAACTGTAACTGGGAGCTGAACCACGAAAGCAGGAGAATTAAAAACCATTCTATCCTTGTTAGCAGGATAGAAGCACTCTAGAGAGACTCAGGTATATGTTTATTTAAAGACATTCTGAAGATATTACTCTAGATGAGACTAACTTGTTCTATTTCCCAGGCTCAGTCCAAACTGTAGTAATGGTTTAGAACATTTCAAAGGGATTCCTACTACCCAGGACACAATGGGAGCCAGGAAGGGCAAGACAGGCACTGATGTACTGCAATTCTCACAATGCAAACAGCCCCTTGTTGAATGAAAGTGCAGACATTAGAGCAGAAAGTCTGGATAATGCAGTGACATATGCAGTGGAAGGAAGTAGAGAAATAGATCAACAAATAAATGCTGTGAGGTGCATAATTTAGTAAATAAATAAGAAAAAAATATCCTGTAAAGTGACTGTTCATCTCAGATACTTCTGGGACAAATCAGTTTAAAGTTTGCACACTGCCTAGGCTATAGATAAAGAATTAATGTCCTGTGTAGCAGCCAATCTACTCTTCTTTTTTAGTAATACACTGTGAAAACCTTTTATTCTGCTTAAAATTCTTACTGGCCTGTTTCTATTTATTACTTTGATGTCTGTGTCAGCAGTCAAGCACAGCCTTCCATTTAGCAGTAGGGGAATATTTGCACCCATTTCAGAAATTGGAACTTCTCTTATGGGTCTTCATATGGGATTTGGCATGAGTTTTTTTTATGGATGATCCACAAACTAAACTGCTAGAGTAAACAAACAGATGGAGGAAAAACACAATCCAGTCAATCATTTCACCAAGATGAAAGCTCTTAAATGATGGACACTGTTGGAGGGGCACAAAACAATGTACCACACTACTCTTTTTAATATGACATTCCATATAATTCTTGTTTTGTTCCCAGCCCCTGTGTTGCTTCAACTTCTGATGGTATTACCTTGAATTTTTATCCAAGTCACCTCCAATACATAATGAAGTCTGATGTGGCTTAGATAGAAGCAGCAAACCAGTGGCCAGAGCCAGAGCAGGAGTGGCACTGGCAGCAGGGTGCAGCAGCATTTTTGGGAAGCAGCTGGGAGGGTGCACACCCTGTGCAAGGGGCAGCATGATGCAGGTGCTGTGTTAGCAGGCATTTCACAGAGGAGTACAAAGTCTATTTAAGTTGATCCTTATGAATGCTTAGGAAGATGGCTATCAAGCACACCCACCTACCACATCAGCTGGGTACAGGGGAGGCTTTTCTGGGATGGATGCCATTAGCACCAGGGACGTGGCTTTTTAAAATCTTCTCGCCTAAATGTGTGGGTTTTCAAAAGAGATGCACAAATCATGGAAAATCCCTGCAATTTCCCCCAGTGAGCTTCTGAGAGAGAGCTATTATTAGCTCAGAGGTGAGATTCCTAGGCTGGGGCTTGTTTGCTTTCCATCTGATACAGAATGATGTTCCTGTTAGATCAACTGCATGCAATTTAATGCAAAGAGCACCTACAGCTGCTGCCACATTAGTGAATCTCTAAGGTTATCTTTAAGTATATCTCTAAGGATAGCCTGAAAACATGATGCTTTGTCTCTGCAACTTTGGTTGGTTTTTTTCCCATCAGTAAGGTATTTCCAGAAAAAAAATGAGTCAGGAACATTAGCATGCACTGGCTAAATAATTCTTAAGAATGAAGGTCTGTGAAAACCCCCTTCATTTTACAACATGTGAAAGATGTTAGCCAAATTATAATAGTCAGTTATTAACGATAGGAATGGTTTTAAAGCATAAGAGAATACTGACATATAATTTACTTACTGAAAAAGTGCAATAGAATGCAATATATATATTATGGACAATTATCAAATTACCAGACAATATAAGAAAGGACATGAGCCACAGACAACAAATCTAAGTCCCTCAGGAGTTCTATATGACCTTTCTGGTGAACTTGATTTTCCTTTTTCCACCTTGGACACAGGGAACTTTGTTCATTCCTATCTTAAAAAGGAACCACCTTTCATTCACACCTCAGTTGACTATCTAATGCCCATAGAGGACAAGTATGAGTTTCTTGGTTTCTCCACAGCATCAGAAAACCCTTGCAGGTAATATCTTGTGCTCAGTTTCAAATGGAAGAGCTGATGAAAATCTGACATGCATTTCCCTGGCATATTAACACATCCTGTGTGCCTCCATGTTGATGCTAAAGATCAGGTGGCATTTTCCTCTGGTTGTCCCTACTAAAGAAAATAATTTCTGCTTATAGCAGAGAAAGAGATATATTAAAATTATCTAATGTCCCAATTCTCAAGACCCCAAGCAAAAACATATGAAAGGGATCAAAAACTTCTAAATCTTCTTTCATCTACATACTTCATTTTCTTTAATTAAACACACCAAGCTGTTTGAATCTTCTCTGTGATTTTGCTTAACTAAAATATGACTCTGTAGGGGTTGGGCTTTTTCTCTGTTTTCTTGTCTTTATGTCAATGTGTCTTCAAAAGAACAAGATCCATGAGAATTCAACAAAAGAACAAGATCCATGAGAATTCAACAAAAGAACAAGATCCATGAGAATTCAACAGTTGACAGACACAACTCTTTTACCACTGATATTCTTTATAAAAAATAAACAGACTCTAGATTCTTGGGATTTGGAAGTTAAGGACATCCTATCCCCTTACCCCCAAAAAATAATTCAGGATCATCATGTGTTTGAGGATATACAATGTCACCTGCTGAATGGTCCAATTCAAGTGCTGTAAGGCAAACCCAAATGGAAAGATTTAACTTGCTTGCTCCTTTCTCAGATTCTGCTTAAGGACCCCTTTGTGCAGGGTACAGCATGTCTCTGAGATACCATAACCTCCCTCTGATGCATATTTCAGTGTGTCCATTGATAGTGGAACCTGGAAGCAGTCAGTGGAAAGCAGGTGGCAGGGTATTCATAGAAATACTGGTTAAAACCAATGTCCATCTATCCACTCTGCCTGGCCATCAATATAATCTCTAGCCAGTGCCTGTGCAGACTCTATGTCTTTTCTCCATGTATTTTCTGCTATCTTTCATAACTCCCTGATTAATCTTCATCTATGCCTGCTTTACACCAATTAATATAGAATTTTCCCCAAATCCCTCTTCTCCCTTTTCTTCCAGTATTGCTGTTTCCAGACACAGTGTCAAGCTAAATGTGTATTTTATAACAGCATATAAAATTTTTGTTTCTACAGAGAGGCAGCAGTGACTACAGAGCTGTTATTCACCATCCACTATAATAAGTGGAACACACTGAAACTAGCAGGAGGTTAGTTTAAACAGATTTTAAAAATAAGTACTTTTTTTTTTTCTTTTCAGACTGGGTAATGAATTTCCTGCCACTAGAGGTTGTGCAGGCAGATATCAACAGTAGGTCTGTGTATTGGGTCTGACTGAGCTGGAGTGAATTTTCCCCATAGCAGCCCTGCCAGTGCTGTGCTTTGCACTGGGCTGGGAAGGTTCTGGTAACACCCCCATGCTGTGGCTGCTGCTGGGCAGGGCTCACACAGCACCAAGGCTGTTTTTCAACATTCCTCCTGCAGTGAGATGGGATGAACAAGATTCTGGGAGGGGACAGAACTGGTACAGTTGACCCAAACTGACCAAAGGGATATTCCATACCATGTGACATCAACTGAACTATAAAAACTAGTAAAAAAAAAAAAAAGGGTGGGGTGGGGATTGGCTTGTCCTCTGGAGCAACCACTACACCTTTGGAGCTCTGCTTCCCATAAAGGGCCAGACATGGCCTGCTGATGGGAAGTAGAGATTAAATCTTTGGTTTATTTTGCTTCTGTGTGCCATTGCTTCTCTTCATTAGATTTCTTTTGTCTTAGCCCACAAGTTTAACTGAATTTTCCTCCCCCTGGTCCATCTGAGAGGAGAGGGGGGAAGTAACAGAGTGTCCAGGTGTCCAGACAAGGTCAAACAACCATGGTCTAGAAAAGGTCTAGAAAAAATCATGGGCCATGTCTCCATACACAGAGAGGCAAAAAAAATAGGTAAGAAAACATCTCTAACATCCCTAGCACAGCAGTTGACACTGAGGAACTGAGCAGGCTCACATTCACATGCTCTTCCAGAACTGCATCCTCTCTTCTTCCTATCCATACCACTGTAGCTGGGTCACTTCCCAGGCCATTCAGGTAATTTCTTGTCTTCTCATTACAGAAGATACTTCTGGTATAATCCTACCTCTAGCTTAAGCAAAAGCAGTGGCCAGGGAGCAGATGTCTAGTAATGGGAGGTGAACTGCTTCCAGTCTGAGATGTCCAGGCTGTGACTCAGGCACATACACTGTATGTATGCAACACAGTTGTCAAGTTTCGACGTGCAGAAACCCAAATACAAGTGCCAACTGGGTGTGAGTACTGTGAGTCTGATTTGAATGTGAGGAGACAGTGCTGAGATGAATCCTATGCATACACAATAAGATCTAAAATGCCTTGCTTTCCATTAGAAAAATTACATTCTTTATACATGGCTCATATTCTACACATCTGCTGAAGGTGATGCACTGCTCCAGTGAGTATGCTCTACCATTTATCTTCTGTGGCTTTCAACTGTGACTCCTGCATGTTTTCTGTGGTGCAGCAGGATGTTCAGAACAGAACAAAGCACAGAGCCAAAGAGTTACCCTCATTTCTAAATTTGTTGTATGCAGCTTTCAGGCACCTCAGTCTGCTAATTACTATGTCTGGAAAGACTTGGCATACATATTCATCACCTGCAATTGTCATGCTGCCAGCTCTTGCAATTTTAATCACCAGCTTCATGATATTTGGCATTTTTCTTGAAGTCAAATCCCTCAGAGTTGTTTGGTTTTCTGACAGTGTCAGTTTTGCTTCTTTTTTAAAAAGAAAGTCTAAATTTAAGGCCTTGTGATTTCAAAGAAAAACCTGAAAAATGTTCCTTAATATAAAAAGAACTGTCGATATCTGGGGAAAAAAAACCCAAAGATTTTGGAGAAAAGTTGCATAAATTAAGTGGTCTCTGTGACTTCAGTGAAATATTTGAAGGAATGAGTTAATATAGGAAAAAGATGATAAAAAGTTGGAGTCAATTTAATTAATTACATAAGTTGTGATCATAAATGGTGATCAAAGGTGCTAACATGGCTCTTGGAAGATGAACTCAGAAGAACTTATTCCTAATTGTAATAGAATGAACATTATTAAGAGCTTTTTGACTGCTAAGGCATTAGAGCTGGCTGACAGCAAAAACTGTGGAAATCTCTTTTGCCAGAAGTCTTTAAATGATTAGATATACAACAGTGAGCTTCACCCTGCTTTGGACCATCCATGAAGCCTAGTTTACAATTTTTGCTTCTTTAATTCACTACGTCTTGTTGCAGCAAGAATGTGCTGCTTCTGATACACAGTAACTTCTGTTAGTAGTTCAACAAAGCAAAGCAGAGGAAATGGAACTCTGTTAGAATACACAGAGAATACACACTCCACATTCTCTTAGGAAGTCTAAATCTCCCTGTGCAGATGCTTACCACCTGCACCACCCCCATCATAATCCACAGTTGTTCAGGTATCTATCTATGCAGAGGAGTCTGAAACCATTGTGCCTATTTTGATAATGTTATGAGTTATTTCTAAAAAGTATCGGGATTTGAAAGATAAGGTGATGGAAGACAATCAAAATCTTCCTCCAGACCCACCCATTCAGTCAGTTTTAAATCTGCCTCACTGTCTGCTCATCTATACTGTTCATTAGCTTTTCTAGGAGAACCATACAGGAGACAGTGTTGAGTCTTACTGAACTAAAGGTAGTCAATATCCACTGCTTCCATCTCATCTACCAAGGCAGTCATTCCAACGTAAAAAGATTACCAGGTTGGTAAAAAATGACGTCCCCTTGGGGAGCTCATGCTGACTATTCCTGATTATTTTCTTGTTCTACAAGTGCCTGCAAATGATTTACAGGATTGGCGGCTCCATCACTCTCCAAAGGATCAGGGTGAAGCTCACCACCCCGTAGTTCCCTGAGCCTTCCATCTTGCCATTTCAGAACAAAATGGGAGGTCATTAAAATATTAGGCATGATTTAGACCACTTGTAAAATGGCAAAATGATGCCCACTTTCCTCATAGTAGTATTGTAACACTTCAATTAATTAAGAGTTCCAATTTAGACTAAAATATAACAGGTATTATTTTTTCCTGGGATCTTAGGTATCTCCTTGAAGAATCCTGTTTTACTTCATATTACCTTTGCAGAAGAGAAGAATGAAAATAACAAAGGTAAAATAAGAAAAATATTTTTTTCTCAAAGTTACTCTTTTCTGTTGAAGAGCAAGTGCTGTGGAACATGGTTTCACTATGTCATTATTTTTGTAGGGAACTGTGTGACATCGCCATAAGCACCCTTACAGCTGAGCCATGTCAAAGTGAGATACAGATCACCTGTGGAAGGTTACTCCTCCATCCTCTACTCTGTTTCACAGTTAGCCTTAGGGCAAGTTCTCTAAGAAATGACCTCTTTGCTCTGTCCACATACTCCTGCTACTCTTGGACCAGGGAGTATGGCTTTAAAAGCAATTCTATTTATCAAAGCAGCAGAGTTATGTTTCCTATTTTGGTCCTTAAACCTTAGAAATTAAGTCAAATTGTCAGCTTTACATCTATAGAATGGGAAGCTGAATTCTAAAAATAAAAGTCTCTCTATTGCTTAAGTGTTTATGTACCCATCAAAATTCCATGACCATCAATTCTTTGATTTCAAAATCCTACGCAATTTCAATAGTTACATAATCCATAAGCATATGTATTTTCCTGTCTGATAAAGTTTCTTTCCAAGAGATTAAAAATAATTATGAAACAACTGTCCAAGAAACACAGAGGAGTGTTTAGGGCATTTCACTGATTCATATCTCATTCAACTCAATGATTGCCAGAAGCAAGAAGTGTCTAAGTGCTCTTTGGTTGTTAGGACAAGTTAGTTGATCTTTATCCTCAACAAAAATATGGACATAAGCAACATAATCTTCCAGCTTTTTTGCATCCTTAGGAAAGAAGCAGGGAACTAAATAATCTCAAGGTAAGTATTCACACGTTACTGAGCTCATCCCTTAAGACAAAAAGAACAGTGCATAACAAATCATGGGTGTATGAACTTTAACAGCAAACAAATCTAGGGCATCCTTCTCCAGAAGTGTAAGACTATCATCTTATGAAAAGATATCTTTAGCTGCAGAGGAAGCCTTTTAGAGAAAGGAAAGTAAAGGAAAAATTCAACTTATATATTTCATTGGAGTTTGCATTGCTTCTAGTTATGTTGTATCTGCCCAGCAGGAGGAGACCATCAGTTCTCAGCTAATCATTACAGCCCTACTTCGCTATGAGCAACTTCAATTTCAAGTACAATTTTGTATGTCCGTAATTTGTAATTAGCAGTCAAGAGCTACAGCTGCCACTTGAAATATCCCACAGAACAGCAGGAATTACTATTGTGTTTGATTTAATCTAAGGTCTATTGATGACCTCTGTGAGTTCAGTAGCACCTTTAAGTATGATACTACTCACCATTACTGTTCCCTCAATTCCTGATGTCAGTGTGTCTGTCAGCCTATATTTTTCTGCCTGGCACACAAAACAGTAACTTATTTTAACTAAGCCTTGAAAGCTTTGACTTCTTCCCAGCTCTTAGTAATTTAATAATGTGAATTTTAAAAAGACACCTCTATCTACTTCAATCTTTCTCTTTCAAAATATCACAGTCACACTTACGAAGTCATAAAGGGATTCCTATGCTCCCAGGTAGGATGACAACTCATATTTCATGGGAAATAGATGCAACATCAGTCTCCAGACTGTAACAGAGACCACAATGGCTGCTGAAGGAAGGAAACATAGAAATGATCTGGCTCTTCCTTCTCTATGTCACCCGGCCCCATCCTGCTCAGATGGATTGAGCAGATCTTAAAATGGTTCCCTGATAGATTAGCTTTCAGATGTCAGTGTTGTTCATTTCTTCTCTGGAAAACAGAGGCTCTGTCTCAGATGGAAACTCCCATAGTCCCTCCCTCAGCATCCCACTGCCCAAAGGGATGTATCTTGGAAGATCTCAAATATCTGTAGAGAGGACAAATTGAAATGACATTTTAACATTAGGATATTCATCACAACTACAACAGCAACATCCTTTTCAGTCGTAGCTTCTAAATAGTCTTGCACCGTATCTCTGGTTGGGTCCCATACATGGCCACACCTAGACTGTATCTGAGAAAATAAGAATGCAACAGAATGAAGGTGCATCTTTCTGATTGTCTTTCTGGCCAAGGAATCTCAGGCCAGTGTCCTCATCCTGATGAGACAGTAAATAGGGTTCCTCATAGAGAAAATGGCAGTCTAATCCCAATAAAAAAAAAGTAGGCAACTCAGGCCATTACTTATTATTGCAGATGGTGTCATTCAAGCTGCTGTGTAAGTGCTTTGCAGCCTTGACACATTCTGGCTAGCAACCCATAGCTGAGAAATCAGGACATTTCTCATCAGTGTGCAACTGACAGTTTGGTTGGGTTATATATTCCTTCTGCTCTGCTGGAGAGTCACACGTGTGAGCAAGGCTGCAGAGTATGCACAGGCTCATGAAATGTGGCCATCAAGGCCAGAATCCTTAAGCACCAGCCAAGAAGACTTTCTAAATATCTTTAGCAAGACCATCTACAACATTAGAGTAAAAATTCATGTGTCTTTCTTTTCCCTCTGAAGTTGAAAGAGGGACTAAAAACTGGGTTTGTCTCAATATAAAGGAAACACTCCTACTTGAACCATTTTTCTCCACATCAAATGAATAATCATTTCTTAAGAAAAGTTTAAGATTTAAGTATTTCATAAAAAATGATAAATAATATAAATCCCATCTCAGAGAGTTTGGGAAGTTCCCATCTACTAGGTCATATTAAATGTTTCTTCATCACTAATCCAGAGACACAACAACTGCAGCATTTTATAGTTTTCACTTCCAAGTAATTCTAGCAGTGCATGAAGTGTGAATATAATTACAGTCTCAGAATATTACTATTTCTATTGTACTGGAACTCTGTTCCGCACACCTTCTTCAGATAAGATAGAAGTTTTTGATGTGAATACATCTTCAATTAACATTGGCAGCAGATAATGGAAGGCACTGATTGGAAAATCCTTATCAAAGTAAAAGTGCTTGAGAACTAAAGAAACAATGTGTCTGTCAGACCCCACTCAACTTTCAGCAATGTCCATAAACAAAAAGAGACATCAGAAAGTACAGGTGATGGTAGTAGCTCTTTAGCTATACAGTTCTAAATGTACATATATATACATATGTACCAACATGTATTGCTATTGATTCAGATATATAAAATTAAAAATATATATATACCTATGATGTTATTATAAGGAATGTAAAGATGAAGTAGATTTTGTGGTTTTCTTTTGTTTATTTGTTTGTTTCTGTTTGGTTTTTTGTTGTTGTTGCTGTTGTTTTTTAAATATGTGTATATATGCAATTATGGCAGATGCTAAGTTATAGACTTTTTGTAGCCAATTAAAATTTCTGGAAAGATGAAAAGAAAAGCAATGCATGCAAATATATTTCCCACCAAATATGGTGTCAAGTTAAAGTTAAAAGAAAATACAAGAGCATCCCTTGTGAATCTAATCTAAGTAATACAGACTTCATTAGTTGAGTATCTTCAACACATTCATCCTCATAAAAGACATTAGGTGAGACCCTACAACCAGATATCTAAACACACAACTGCAGGCCAACACAAGTTCCATACTGTAAAAAAAAATAAACTCATTCGCTTTCTCCTTTTCCCTGTGCACTCTAAGCTCCCGGGTCACAGACTCAAGGCAATAGACTTTGATTTCCTCTATCACAGCAGGGAAAGTTTTTAAATCTCTTTGTTTTGTGTGTGTTACTCTCCAAAAAATGTGCTAATGGTCTCTACTGAAGTAAAAGAAAGAGTAGATGGACAACTACTTCAATCTGGTGCAGCAACATCCATGCCATTAACAACAGTCTATTGGTAGCTTGCAGAAAATACTGTATTTAAGGAACTAGTGACCTTGAGCAAGCCCTGCCTGCTCTACTGGATCTTACAGTTAGGTCTGAGCAGCCTGTTTCTCCAGAGACAATTGACAAATATCAAAGTCAAGTCAACAGTAGAGTCAATAATAAATGTCAAGTCAATATGTCACCATTAGAGTACCTACTCTAACATAAAGTCTACTGAAGTGCTGTGCTGGCCTGTGCTGTGCTCTGGTGGATGTTATGGTATCAGAATAAGGTATATGGTTCTGTTTGTTACATGAAATAAAAAGTGTCATACTACGGGAAGCAGGAGGAACTTGCCCAGGAACAGCATCTGTGCAGTGCACAACTGGAAAATCCTTCTGAGATACATCTGATGCTGCCAAAAAAACCTCAGAGCTCCCAGCATCTTAAAAGACTTAATTTTATACACTATCTATATTACTCTTCTTTATTCTATCACATTAAAACAGCTGTTTTATTAAGCCATTTATTCTTGGGCCTTTCTTATCAAAATCCAGAAAGAAGCCTGCACTGTTTCTATCACCCCTCCCCTTGCCCAGTGCACAACAATTGGTAGAGGGACAGTGGGGATTTTGTCCTGCCCTTGGGCTGTTACACTCCTACACTGAATGGGAGTTTCACAGATTCACAGATATTAGGGGTTGGAAGGGACCTAGAAGATCATCTAGTCCAACCCCCCTGCCAAGTTTTCTTGCACTCTATCCAAAACCATGCGCAGTGGCTGCTGTCTGAAATGTAGTTATATCATCTTGTCCAAGATCCGTCTTGCTGGCAAAAGGTAAAGAGACTAGTGGAACCCAAATCCTTGGGAAACCAAAAGAAAGACTACTGAAACCTAATCTAGAAAACAGTTACATTTCTGTGCTGCTACTGTACCCTACAAGAGAAAACAAACAGCCCTCATCTTGTGTCCTGCCCTAGAAGGTACTAAAGCATCTCTCCTCTCTTGATAGAGTGACAACTATTTCCTGACCCCCCTAAATCCCATTTCTTAGTCTGCCTTGTAAGTGAACTGTGCTATGAATGAGGAACCTGCCAAGAACTGGTCAGAACTGTGGATGGATATTTCCCTCCATCTGAATGGTCACAAGCAAGCAAGGATATTTTTAAAGGGGTTGTCCAGCCTCTGGATGTTGGATATCTCAGGACCAGGACATTCTGGAAAATACTGAGGATCATGTAATGCTTACCATAGTACTTCAGAGGCCTGTGAACAAGCTACACACAACTGCACCTGTATTGTCTGTAAGGATAGAGACCAAGAATTTTCAAGCTTTTCTCCTGCAAATAAGCTTCTTCACCCAAAAGGGACAACAGGAAAGCAGGAAGCAGTGCTTCCATATGTACCTGAAGATGAGCAACGTGGACAATCAGCAGATAGGATTCCTATGCAAAACTGCAAGCACTTCGGGATGAGGGTATACACATTGCCATTGGGTCTTCTTGCTGAGAATGAAGTGAATTGATTTGCAGCTTCCCATTAACAATAAATAATGTTCCATTCTGAAGACACATTATAGATTTTTTTCTGCTTGAGCAGTTTGAAACTTTTGAAGTAGAAGCTGAGTTAATGACCTAAAATGAGAAAGCCTGAAAAAAACCCCAGCTTTAGGTCAGTTAGACAATAAACATTTACATTACATATAGAACCAGCATCAAACTATTTTACTAGTTCAAGGAGAAAGGGAAGAGAAGTTTTATTTACTAGGGGGAAGACAGGATGGATTTAAGGGAGCATGTAAGACCCTAATATGTACAGACATGTAAATCCAGATATTAGAAAGCATCTTGCTTCTGGAAGATATGCTAACATGTTGTTTCATGGAGTCATCCTCCCTTTGGAAAAGCCAGGCTGTTCTACCAGGATCCATGAAGAGGACCTGGAAAGTCCTCTGTCCCTCTTCACAAAGACTGTGGGTGGCAAACCAGGGTGCTACAAAAATGACACAGGCATTAAGTCTGTCTCTCAGAGTAAGCTTTTTGGAAACCCATAGCCAAGCATACATGCTTTTGCTGACAGGTTATAGTTCAGCACCTGAAAAAAATGGTCACGTGAGATGACCTAGGACTGCAAGGCACAGATGATGTTACTAAAGGAAGGTTCTTTTGCCATGTCGTGAAATGCAGAGAGAACACATTTCTAAATATATGTGTTACAAATGTACTTTCTGTAACTCAGAATGTCAGGGATAAAACCTCCACAGTGCTTCACCAATCCTTTCCAGATGAATAAACATACCCTTGATTAATCTACCCAGATGGCACGTTTTTCCCCTAGCACTTTGAATATATGGCCATATATCAGCCACATGTTTGGGAAATCTGTGTTGACTAGGAGATGTATAGAAAAGGGAATTGGGATGCTGAAGAACATGTGCTGTTGCTACAGGGCAGACACAAGCTTCCTTGTAGATGGTGGCCTGTTAAACCTGCAAGCTCTGCAGCCACTTTTATTGACTGCAAGTTTTGAGGACAGCACAGTCACACAGGTGTTTCCTTCCCTTCATTGTCACAATTAGCTAGCAGAGCATGGCAGTCAAATACCAAATGGGGTAATTCATGGGATCAAGAGCTGCTATCTTGATAAGTAATATGAAGGGTAAAAATGGCTCCAAACCTGGACATCTGCTCCTGATAATGACCTATACCTATATCACCTGATGCTATGGATACTGAGTGAACAAAGTGAGAGTGGTTCATGATACTGCATGTCAGGGAGGGAGATACAGAGGTATGTAGGTAGCTGATCAGTCTGATCTTCCCTCTAGAGGCACGGACACTAGTAGTCTAATTAAATTATTTTATATGCTTCTATTGAAGTTAGAAAACCAAGAGCAGACATATGCTCAAGCCACTGGTAGACATATGCTCTGAAATCACTTGACAGTGCAACAACCCAGATGGAATTTCAAACTGCAATGATCCAACTTCAGGGCCACACCTATGCATATTTGTTTTGGGTTTTTTTGTTTTGTTTTGTTTTAGTTTCTGAAATGCAGGATTTTTAGATATTTATTTCACAGAAAACCCTCCAGATGTCCACTTCATATAAGATGATGACAAGCGATCATTTTCATCTCACTCACATCATTACACTCAGCACAGAGCCATTTCTCATATCTCATGCATATACCATCAAGAACACCCATGTTCCACTAGCAATGGGGCAGTTTTCTGTTCCTCCTCCATTCTAATACACTGTATATTACTATAGAGGATGACTAGTAAAGCTTTCAGTAATTCCCAAACTGATGACTTGAAGAATGCAGAAAGAATTTTATAAATTTATTCTATACCTACCTGAAAAAAAAGAAGTTAGTTCTTCACCCTTTCTGAGACACTAAACAGAAAGATGAAAATGGAGCACAATAAAGTTGCACTTTTTTAGCACTGTTAGATAATTAGAACATAAGCCTCCTCACAGCAGGTACTAGAGCTTTATAGCCAACTGGATTGTTTGTTAAGCACCCAGAGCACTATTCATGCTTTAATAACAAATTAATTGTCATGAATCAATTAACAGTACACTATCCACACTAATGGTTAGACTGGATCATCAAGCAAGCCTATTCAGAAACTTTATTAATAATATTCTTCCTGGAGTTAGTGCAATATTAGTTTACAAGCTTTTAATCTTTATATCCATTCTCGTTCATTTTTAGCATATTATTTTAGCATGAACAAACAGACATTCAATCCCTGGCTGGTTTGTGAGAGGTTCATTGCTTATTTTCTTATATATTACAAGTTTGGCCAGTTCAGTTACCTGCTGATGTTTCTGTTGCTTTTTTTTTTTCTTTTAAAAGCTGAATATTTATGATAAATAGAAAATATCAAAATAAACATCTTTTAGCATTAATTTTTAGTGGAAGAATAGTGTTTTCCAGGATTTACGAAACCAATGTATGGAAAGATTTTCTTCAACTCCCTGCAACCCTTAAGGTCTTGGGACTAAACTGAAATCAATATGACCTGAAAATAAATAAACATTCTCTTCAGGTTATGTATTTGTGGAACAGGTTTTTTTTTGTTTTGATCCAAACAAATAAGATAGGGTTGAACAATTCAGGGTTGAACAAATAATCAGTGGCTGAAATCACTCAGAGCTACCTGATTAGAGAGCTGAACAAGCCAATCTGAGGACTGCAGCATGAATAAATGTGTGTGCCACATTTCATTGTATCCCCAAAGAAACACAAGACATTTCCTCTATACTTTAACAGATATACCTGCTGTTCAACTACTTGAGTCAGTGAGTGGAACCAAACAAAAAGCAGCATGAGTTCTGCAAAGAACTCTCTTCAAAATTGTATCTTCAAAGAGCAACAATCCCACATGAGGGATTTAGTTGGGTGTGTGATTTTGCTATTTTTCTCAGAAGATAATATTCTGGGCTGTGTTTGTTGAATTAGAGGGCTACATTCAGTAGGATCTGCATAGAAATTAAAGACCCTTACCCATGATATAAGTATTTTTTCTGCCAATTAGAATAATTGTATTTCCAATAGAAATTACAAAACTGGTCCCCACAAAAGGATGTTTACAACTGCAGGCTATGTTTTTTTTCTGAGAAGAGGTAGGCAATAAGAGAAAACAAAATGTACTTCTATGCAATTAGCTTATGATTCTATTCTATAGCTCAAGATGGAGTGTGTACATCTTTGCTTGAGGAGGCCCTTATAATGAAACATTTTTGCATCCCCCATGGGAATACATCTCATACATTGCATCTCTAGATGACAGAACAACTTCTAATAATGAGAAAATCAGCCAGCAGGATCTTAGAATGAGGATTTGCTCTGAAAATAAAATATTGTATGAAGCCACTTCAAAATATTTGGACAAACTTATTTAGTTATCTCAATCTTTGCATTCCTTCTGGGCAGCCCAAAAACCATCAGGGTAGCATCCTCTCCAGAGAATGATACCGAGACAGAGACGTGAAGAGGGTCTTCAGCAAAAGGTCTGCTTCCTCCTACCCGTAAAGCCTCTTATTAGAGAATGGTGACAGATGACAGGTTTAGAAATTAGTTGTTCACTGCCCTAGAGCATGAAAAAAAATCAATACAGCAAAAGGTACTTTGTCACAGCCTTCAATGCATTTGTGACAGCTGGTGACAGGTTCACTTTGAAAATCACATTTTGAAAGGACACAACTTTGCAGGTTTCTCTTTAATCCCCAATCCAAAGGGTTTGCCATCAAGGCAAACATCATAACTTCTATCTTACAGCCTTATTTTTACCCTAACAGGTATGTTCCATGCAGTGTCCAGTCACCTATACACTTACCTTGTTGTCAGTGTCTTACCTTCCAGACAGTCTAGGATTCACAGAAATGCTACTGGTCTCCAGGGATAACTTTATGATATTTAAAAAAAACATGTTGCACTTCATAACTTGGTTTTGAATACAGGGCTGTGTGTTTAATCTTAGTTTAAGCATTTGACACAGTGCATCTATTCACTCAACCAATGCAATTATTAGCTTCATTTGAAGATTGGCATACAACCAGATCCTACTGGGCTGAATCACTTGTTAGGTAGGTAAAAAAAAAAAGTCAAGTCAGAATTTCAATTACAGATTTCTAGAGAACATTTGGGAAAATGGAAATGATTATGTAGTCAGGGACAGTTCTCTTAAATCCAAGCAAGAGAATGACACAATGAAAAATATCAGAAAAAAATATAATCTTTTTTGGACAGTGGATATTTGGCAAGGACTAGGATTCTGTAAATCTAAGTAATCTGTAAGTGCAGATCCTTAGACAAATAATTTCATTTCTCTGATCTCAGTTTTATGCTATTTGTATCTTCTTCTGTGACACCTGTGGACAAGAAGATTCTGTTTAAAGGCAGCTAGAGGAAAACATTTTAGAATTTAGATTTTAAAACCTTTTTCCACACTCTTCTTTTTTAATCCAATTATTACTTTGTATTACTCAAGATCACTTCTTCTTCTGAAAACTTGTTAACATCACAGAAAAATAGGACTGTTTCCCTTTCAAAAAGAATAAATTCCAAAGAAACCAATCCTCACATGGAAGGACTGGTTTCCGTCCCTTTAATCAAGCAGCATAAATAAAAAGACAAGAATTTAAATGCCTCTCTAGAAGATACAACATTTACTAAAGCCAGTCCAACCCAACCCCTGCTGCCTGGTCATTCTAAGACCTGCTTTTGCTGCCAGACAAAGTCACTCTTAAGAGCTTTCACAAATACCCTTGGGTGACTTGTAGGTGGCCACTGCACGTGGTCTGTCAGGGCCCACCTTGTCAGGTATTTCCTCCCACCTCCCTAAAGTCCTTCTCTGCTGTCCTAACAGTTGCTAACTGAAGCACAAAAATTATCAATGGTGGTCATGTTCATCATAAATCCATTCTACAGTTTTCTGATAACAGACAAGTGAGTGCATCTTAATTTATGGCTGGTTTTTCTGCTCAAAATTTGCTAGCTAGCCCTGCAACTAGCTCTGTCAATCAGGCAGCCTGATGTTTTTGTGCTAGTACATGGTTGCACCCAAAGTCAAAGACTGAAGTGAGCAGAAATTGTGCATGGCCATACAACTATTTTCCTAGAGGTAAACATTCAATCAACCACCTCTCTCATACATAATCATCAAGAGCAGTCACAGGTATTTTACCTGAGAGAAGAAATCAAATGTATATTTTTACGTAACCATAGAAACTACTTCACCAGAACTGAGATTTCTTAGCAAGGAGGGGGCAATGGCTGGCTGCTCTTAATTGAAGACCGAAATACCAAAGACCTAAAACAATTTGGTTTTGTCATAGTGTAGGTTTACCAGAACTGAAAATACATGCTTATCTATAATCCCTGTGTATGCTTTATCTGTTACATTTGACATGTATGCAGAAAATAAATTTTAACATTGTCTTTAGTATCCCTTACTTAGTAGCATCTCACTGCTAAAGATTATCCAGTTGATTTCTCTATTTCCTTCTGGAAGCTTTTTTACTCCCAGTTAAAACACTGCTGGGAGTAAAACTCACTGTAGTGCAGGAATAATTGTATAGTCTAAAGCATTAAGCCAAAATGTTAAGCTAAGTCAAAACCAATGTTACAGTATTTGTGCAAGAGCCTGTATCCTGTATTCTGAACTACTTCTGAGTCCTAAAACAAGGTTGAAAGCAGGAATGGAAATTCAGATGGCCATTTTTAAACAAACAGAGAAGAATTTTCTCAAGAACAGAGAACAAAAATAACCTTCCTGTTTTTCAACTGTGACCTGAAACTGAACCAGAACACACTTTATTGCCAGAAAATCTGGGGTCCTGCTAGGTCTTATATGCAAGTCAACAGTCACATTTTTGTTTTCTTTGGCTCCCACACAATTCTAAATGTTGTCAGTCCTGGTTGCATTTCTATTAGTGTTGCTAGTTCTGCTCAAGAAAAACATCTTCAGGTCTTCCAACCTAAAGATCATAGAATCATAGAATGTATCGGGTTGGAAGGGACCTCCAAAGGTCATCTGGTTCAACCCACCCGCAATAAGCAGGGGCAAAGATCCTGAAGAGAATTCCACCAGAAGACAGGGAATTCAGGGTAGAAAGGAGAGGGCTTTACATTTGGAGGATATGTGTCACACACACCCCTCATGCCCTTGAAAAAATAACACAAAAATAAATGGTACCCTGCAAACAAAAGGTACGATACCAGCCCACAACTAAAGCTAACATCAGCTTTCTCTGTGGCTCCCTGTGACTGCATCTGTGTAAATCAGGATTGTGCGTAGCAAAAAGGTGCTCCAATATCTATCAGGCACTGTCAGTAAAGAGAAAAGAGAAAGCTATTTATTTATATAATGTTGTGTTGAGTAGAGACAGTTCTAAGGAGTGACACACTGGATCCACTACAGTTTAATATTATCCCTGTACTATTGCTACAAGCATACAGTAGGAAACATTAACTCCCATGGAGTTTCCATGAGCAGCCCAGAATTTACATTAGCAGCATTATTCACTCACAGCTCCAGGTGTTCATTTGTTATGCCATGACTTTTGTGAAGAGGCCACTGTCACTAAATTTGAGGTGAGATGCTTTTAATTTTTCTTAAATGTACTTCACAAACCTTATTGAAATGTTTTGTCAAAGAGTGCCTGGAATATTCTAAGAATGATGGATGAATATATCGAATTAGATATGAGGTTTGAATTTCCCTTTGATAAGTAGTGGGCTTAAAATTCATTAGTTGCTGGTTTTATATCTACCTGCTGCAGTTGCTGTGGTGCAAGATTCTTACAAAAGAGGAATATCTGTATGCAAACAAAAAATCAGAGGGCCAAAAACACAACGTTTGGACCAGCTCAAGAGACCTAGTTGTTGTAGGACACAAATAAAGTGTACAAAAAAACTAGTGCTGATATTACTGTCATACACTCTATCATGGAGGTAAAGGCTTAGATAATACTATGACATGAAGAAGCCTGTTCATGCTACATAAGCCCCAGCAGCCTCTAGCCAGACCCTCCTCTGCAATAGTGAGTTCCTTGGTTTCAAAGTTTCCCTTTGCAGCCACAAAGTTTGTGCTGGCCACTGCTCACACCCTGACAGTGTCTTGTGTCAGTCACTAAACAACAGACAGACACTTAAATGTGTGGTCAGCAGATGGTATCTGCCATGTCCAAAGGGATTTCTGATAAGCTTTCAAGCATGAAAAGGACAATATTTTTTTCCTGAAATACTTAAGTTTGTGAGATTAAAAGCAGGCAAAGGATAATTGGGCTTCAGACCAGTATAGTGTTACACTTTGCTTTGCATCACAGTGTATTGAGGCAGGGAAACTGGTTATCATTTTTTCATCACTGACTCCTTAGTACAGTTGGATTTGGTTTGAAGATGGTAATACTTTACTAAGCTAAAGCTGAGCTCACTGTTTTTCCACAAAAATTAACTGCACTGTGAATTTGATCTAGAGTCACTTCATAAGATATAATGATGCTATGGATTTGGCCTAGACAATTTTTACTAGCTTGTTTTCTTGTTTTTCCAAAGGGACTCAAAAGCCTTAGAAACCATCTGCTGTTTTCTAAACTCTGATACCCTTGTTAGATCATTATGTAGTAAGTGTACTTTTTAGGGATGTAAATTACACTAAAGCAAATGAACGCAGCATTGCATCAGCTGCTGCAAAAATGACAAAGCTGCCTCAAGTAAGTAGTGACTTCAGTTGGATCCCGTTCAACAATTCCCCTTGATGGCAGTAACCTTCCAATTGTGATTTGGTACCTCTGGATGCCTTGAGAATACTTAGATGCTTAGATGAAAATACTTAGATGTTCACTACTATATCTCTCCCTTTTACAAATAGGTTTTTAAAGGGAAGAAGTGTGATGCTTTCTTGGCTCATCCATTAGTCTTCTGCTGTGAAACAAGCTGTATTTTGTGCTAGGAGTGAACTCCAAGGAGCACTTTGTTGGATAGGTTGAGCTGCAGTAACCCATCTTGTCACAGAACCCCAGGTTGGAAGGGACCTCAAGGATCAGCCAGTCAAATCTATTGAAGTAAACTATATATATAATATGATATATATATATATCTTTGTACAGAACCTCCATGTTGCAGTGTTAAGGAAATATGGATCTATTTTTGAGGTGATTCTTTAAGATACTGCAACAGAAATATGGAACACAATTGTAAAAGAACAAAATTTAGAATAGAGACTTGTGATAGAAGCTTAACTCAGGAATATGAAAGGCATTTATCATTGACCTGTTGAAGAAGGAGAGAACCTAAGATCACAACCTTTGATAACAGAAATGTCCCTGACACTGGAAAATTGATGCACCTTCCTACGAAGCTAAAAACCACCCTGATCTTGCTTTCTCTCTCTCCCTCTCTCTCCCCCTGCTGATCACAGAAGCATACTGCTTTTCACTGTTTCATTTTCATAACACTTAGTCTATAAACTGTCAAATAGTGATTAATATTTTCAACATTAGAAAATACATATGTGGCTTGAGGCATCTTTTTATGTAGCAATTAATCTTTTTCTTATACATATTGCATAATTTTTTAAATGTACAATGCAAATAAAATGTCTTAGTCTACAAGAACATGCTACTATACATTTCAGTGGGTGGAATTCATTCTCTAGAGGGGGATAGGCCATAAGAAAAAAAAATTCCAAAATCTTCTATTTAGAGTCAGATTTATTGTTGCATTGTAAATCCCAAAATTCATGCCCAGCTGTGATTCAAGCTCCAGATCATTAACAAAGAACTGTTTGTGGATGGACTGAACCGAACAAAATGTGTTTATTTGAAGCATATTTTCTGAAAGGCCATCTAGGCTCAGGCTGAAGCTGTGATTAAGCCAAACAAGCTGTCAGTAAACCTGAGTTATTGAGTTTACACTCAAACCAAACAAAAGCTCCATTCCAGAAAAATGGTTCTGTTTCAGATAATCATGTTTTCCTTAAATCATGCTTAAAGGAAATCTGCTTTCCCTAAGCAGAAAGATGTAATGCTCTTTTTTTTTTTTTTTTCACTTTACCAAAACTTCATTTGTCAAGCTCCATTCATTTCTCACATCTAATTTTGATTTATTAATGACTATGCAGCAAGCAGAAAAGCAGACTGTCCTATGAAGCACACAGATCAGAAGATAATGTGCTCTTTGGTTTAAGATAAACATAGATTATATTCACAAAGAATACAGAGAAACAACCCCAGCCATATAGACTGATCTGTACATACTGCTGTAAAAATAAAATAAGCAGAGTAAGTTGTGCTGTCCTTGTGATTGAAACAAGACCTTCTGTCCTGAATGAAAAAGTGAAGGGCATATCTATTTTTTATGGTTAATAGGAAATCATCATCACAGTGTTAACTTTGGCAGTCTATGCTGATCATATTCTGAATATATCCCAATTTCATTAGCAGAGACTGACATCAAAGGATTGTTTGAATACATTGATTTCTGTCATAAATAACTCTCAGCAATCGGATAATTCATTGAAAAAAAAGGGTAGCTCATTAAGTAAATGCTTATAGTGACTGTGAAAGGAGAGAAGAATATCTTCAAATATGTCTACTGCTATGTTTGCAGAATATCCATCACAGAAGGAGAAAGTAATCCTGCATAAGGCATTTTGTGCTCTTGGTTACAAGCTGTAACCAGCTCGAGCCACACAAAACACAGAAGGATTGCTGAAGAGCATGGATGGTAGAGAAACTGTATTTAAAAAGAAGAAAGAAAAAGATATATTTTTCAGGTAAAGTTTCTCTGCTGCATTTGATGTTAGCATGTCCATCAATAGGAAGGCTCCCACAGCCACCTTGTAATTGCCCAAATCTGTGAACATCATGCACTCCAGCTCCAGCCACATTTTAAGACACTGCATTTTGGTTCACAACCATTTCAGACCATCAGCTCCTGCTTCTTCCTAATAAAATAGCATCAATCACCAGCTCTGGGGAATAAATAAACCAGCTCCAATTTCTTAAAAGAAACTTTGATTTACTAAAATTAAAGGACTGGGCTCATAACTTCCAGTCAGACAGTCTGTCTCTGAGTGATAAAAGAGCAGCACAGGGCAGAAAAACCTATCCCAGGTATCAGGGAAATGATGGTTGAGCTTCGTTAGGGCCAATTGATTTGCTGTAGACTCCAGCTATGTTTACCCTTATCCTCACCATAACCCGATAAGGCTTTGTGAATTCTTCCATTACTGAGTCATCAGAAAATAAAAAGTAAGTCTGTCATGGATTAGGAACTGGATAAAAATAAGATCAAAATCAATACAAGCATCATTTATTTTCCAGATCTTTGACTAAGGAAACCTTCCAGGTCTCTTGGCATTGCTAGTGCAAATTAATCTATTACATTTTCCTGATCATAATTAGACAATAAGATGGCAAGATAGGCATGCTTTATGAAAGCATCATTCAAAGTCTGGGCAAGCTCATAGAACTTCTCAAAGATAATACAAAATAAGACATCCATGTTATTCAATGCTAAATTCAAGAAAAAAAAATTAGTTAGCTTTACCAATTGGTGGCTTTTCTATTCAATGCAACCTCCTGTGGACATCACACATCAGAATTATGAATTATGGATTCCTGCCATTGCTATTCAAATGCTAACCCGTAACTCATGCAAGATAAAAGCTTCTTGTTTAAGAACAATGATAGGTTTTATTTCCTTCTTATTTGATCTAGGTGGTCTGAGAGAGGTAGAAGTTAATGGTGGAGAATACTGTTAATGGGCCATGTTAATGAGGCATTCAAATCCTGCTGATTCTCCGGGATCTCCAGTATTTCCCCATGGGCTCTGTTCTCTTGCTTGTGCTCGGCCTCTGCTTCTGATGCAGACATTACTTCCCAGATACTAGACCCCAGGCTGGTTTTATCATGTGATTTACCTGCATTATCATTTCTACCATGATTCTCTAGCTCTAGTGAGGTAAGTGTACATAGATCATTTTCCTTACATGCT
Source organism: Corythornis vintsioides (assembly GCA_025447755.1). Taxonomy (NCBI): domain Eukaryota; kingdom Metazoa; phylum Chordata; class Aves; order Coraciiformes; family Alcedinidae; genus Corythornis; species Corythornis vintsioides. Next base: position 11,053 of record JAOEGS010019620.1, on the reverse strand, counting down.
GACAGATAGGTTCAGTTGTTCTCTGATAGGAGAGGAGTTATGTAAATGCACCAAAGTAGCATCACAACAGGTCACGTGAGAGACACCTTCTTTGCCACCAACTGGAATAGAGACTAAACATAACCGAGTATGCCAGGAGAGATGAGATATATTTTGACAAGTTATTACTCATCTTCTCTCTAGGAACAAGAAGATTATCTCACACTACTTCACTACAAAAAAGTTAGTGTCTCCACTGTAAGGACCAGGAGATAAGCCCAGCTTTATTCCTCAGAGCCCACCACTTAACATTAATGTGTTGTGGATGAGAAACAGGAGTATAAATTGGCATTGCTATCTGACAGAGCTGGGCCAGTCTGAATGGTCAGACTCATATGAACACATCAGTAAAGGTAACTCAACCTTGAGAAAACATCTTGTATTTAACTGAACTGACAAATGTGATAACACAACTCCTGTGAGAAAAGGTCTAAAGAACTTATTCCCAGTTAATTTTCATAAGAAAAAAGTTACCAGAAGTGTTCTAAAAAGAGGGTTGAGGATCTTGATAAAAGTGGTATCTAAATTTTGATACTAATGATTTAAAAGACAACTGCAAATCATTAGTAAATTATCTTTGTATCCTGTTCTGTCATAAAAAGAAAGTCTGGACTATAAAGCCAATTCTGTGAACAATACAACTAGTCAAAGGGAGTTCTACTCCTACTCTAGGCAATCAGTCTGAAATCGAGGTCCCCAGATATAGTTTGGGCACTCAACATTTAGAAAGTTCCACAGCATCCACTGGTCAGAAGAGAGGCTATCTTTCCGATGGTTGGAAACATCACTCTCCTGTAACAGGGAATACTGATGCAAATTTATTTTGTGAACTGCAAAGCTTCCACGAAACAAAACAAAATCAACCTGATTCTTAATGTTCTACAGGAAACTAATAAGTAGTGATAATTAGACCTGTTTTCCATTAAACACCACCAAACACCTGTCCCCAGTTCTGGGTTCACTGGAGCTGCACAAACATACTGCAAAACCATCAGTGGCAACTGACCCTAGCTTGTTGAAATGACCATCTTAAAAAAAAAAACCCAAAACCAACGGATTTGTGGTTTTGCAGCCAAACATACTTTTTGAACCCTTCTCTACATTGCCTAGGACTATTTACTACTGGTAGAGATAGCAGGTGACATGCCAGTCTTAAATGTGTGTTGGGATTTTATTTTGGCATTCTACAGCTTTGGCAAGTGGGAAAATGGTAGCATTTGCTACTCTGGCTGAGAAGGCTCCAAAAACTGAGTGTTCATTCCATAGAAAGCAGTACAGTCTCTGTTTTGAAGCTGGTGTCTGGTGAGTAAGTAGTATTATTGAAGGATATGCCCTGTGAGGAAGGCTGAGGGAACTGAGATCATGAGATTGGAGGTTTTGGGGTAAAAATGGAAAAAAAAAAAAAAAAAAAGGAAGCAAGCTCTCACGCTCTTCACCGAGGTGCACAGCAGAAGATTTAGACATAATGGTTATAAACTGGGAGAGTGTCCTGGTATGAGTGAGAACCAAACAAATTCTGTTCAGTGATTTTACTTTTCAGCTCAGATTTTCTAACTGCACTTTCTGAAGTTAGCAGCATGTTTTGACAGACATATGAGGTTGATTTTTTTATCCTTTTCTCTTCCTCATTTGGGGAGGAAGGGGGGATAACAGAGAGCATCTGTTATCGGTCTGGGGGTAGCCCTGACTTTAAAGCAGGACAATTATATTAAGATAGAAATAAACTTTTATAAATCACTATGAGAATACTTATGCAATGGAACAAGGCCCAGAGTGATTGTGGGATCATCCTCCTTGAAGGTTTACAAAATCCATCTGGGCAAACCCATAAGCAACACAGGCTGAATTCAGAGTTCACTGTGCTTTGAGCAGGCGGTTGGACTAGAAACCTCATGAGGTCCTTTCCAGCCAAAATGGTTCTATGATTTCATAAAATTCTTAGCCCAGATTTCATTACCTTGTCAGAGTAGTTTAGAAAAGAACTTGTGAAAGGTCACAGAAGCAGTTCTGCTAGAGAACTGGATGTTAGAGAATTATTTCCTTGGGGCTGGAGCCTATCTGCAGGTTGGTGTATTTTTCCTTCTACAATATTTTGATAATTACTTCAAAGTTCAGATATATTTACTGGGAGGCTTAACTTACGGAATAGGTGTGCTCAGCTCTAGGCAGCTTTAAAATTTTGGTTTTTGTTGACTCCTTTGGGACTGTGAAATATCATTTGCTTTTTACAGAGTAGCCTGCTTTGAGTTACTATGTATTTCGTTGAGAACAGGTTGGTTCAGATTGTGGGCTTATAAGGTCATTAACTCACAGAAAACATTTTGTATTACAAGACATTAATTGTTCTTTTGATTTTGTCTGACTAAAAGACCACCAAGGCTAATGAGAGTCAGGATGTAGGCACAAACTCAGTTTTCATTCCTTCTTTTTCTAAGTATAATATTTGTATTGTGTGCATTATGTCTCTTTTTTTCTTTCTTCTTTTTTTTTTTTTTTTTAATGTATTTTAAATTCTTCATTTGATAACACGGACTTAGTAAGATCATGCAGTTTCCACTATTCTTCTTTGTAGCTTTTTGAAGACTGATCATCACAGTTAATTTCCCAGAGAGACAATCAGCTTTCACAGTTTAGAATGATTCTCACTATGTACTATGTTTACAGGGGTTAAGAAATATGCATTTGGTCATGTACACTACAGAGTACATTAGAAGTACACTTGTAACTCCAGCATTTCCCATTTGAAAAAATTATCTGTTAGCCCAAGTGATGTCTAAATGGAGAGGTTATGCCTTGGAAGAATGGATAAACCAGAAAAAAAGGACATTTTTTTCCGACCAATATTAATATAGTGTTTCAGTATTTCTTTTGTTATGTCATTTTTTAGACTATGTGATTAATTAAGCTTCCATTTTGAAATTCAGCAGGACTGGCAGATTGTAATGGCGCTTTCAAGTGTAACTGGTTCTCTGATTACCCTGTCTTATTCTCAGGTCAAATTTCTAAGTCAACATTCTATCCAGTTTTTTTTCCATCCTGAATTACTTTTCTCTCTCTTACTTGCTGTAAATTCTTGTCAGGTGTTTCAGATGGAATTGTTATCTATGACACTGCCAAATTTTGTTGGTCTTTTTATCTTTTATTTGATTGTATTATTCTGGGAATGTTGACTTGAAATGCTACAATGTGATAGCAAGTTTCATTTAAAGCTAAAGTCTCATCTGCCTGTGTTTTAAATTGGAGAAATCTCTCTTTTCTAATCTTGTTTTCTTAACATTGAGCCATCTTTACCAAACCTGTTCTCATTTCACTTTTCCTGCCTGAGCTGTAATCCTGTTTACCTAGTAGCATAGTTAGGCACTCCCTTTTTTCTGTGGCAAATCTTTGAAATTCTTTCCAGGCACTTGCATTACCATTTTTTGTTTAGCATGCAGCTCATATGTGTTGGTAAGCATTTTGGTAACTGATTTTTCAGAGATCTCTTCCCTATCATTGCAGCTCTGTCTCCAGCTACAGGTTTTGAACACTTGCTACAGTGACAGTAGTTTCAGGTACAAACTGTAAGTGCAGCCCAAGCAAAATGGCTGGAGCTTTTCTGTTGTTATACATCCTTCACTAAGACTAAGACTCCACTATGGAATGGGAAGGCAATTCTTGCTATGCTAAAAGTGGACTAGATAATTGTTGTCCAGTGGAATACAAGATGGTATGGAGGTTCCTCCCTGCTTTCCTCATTAATCACAGTGCCAACAAAAATCTTATAAACTCAATGCAGGTTGATTCATTTATTTTCAGGACGCTGTTAAAGATTAAGGTGAGGATGAAGTACATCCTTCTATGAGTGCAAGTATTCTTATCTCCATATAGAATAAATTCTTCCCAGTGTTCAAAAATTGCTGATTCTAACTGAAATGGTATCTTCCTACTCCCTTACATGTGCATGATTTATACTTTTCTGCTAAGTAGAATATGATCTCAGATAACTTAGGAATCCTTATTGATTAGTTCTTTCCTCTGATTACACGGGTAGCACATCTTTCTATGCTGATTCTCACTGGACTTCATTTTGTGATTGGATGTTACCTCTAAGAACTACATAAAGTGTATACAAAATTTGACCTACTAACTTTTAAATAACCAGCTCTCCAGATGTGAAAAGACTCAGTAGGCAAAAAGTACATGACACTGGAGAAGAGAGGCCCGTTTATATTAGAAAACTGCTGGGGAGATTTTTGGAAGTAAAATGTCTCTCTTGATAGGCAAGTCTTGTAGACACAGCTGTACAGAAAAGACATGTTCTTAAGAGAGATTAAATATTGGTACACAGAGGTAAAACCCATTGGGCAGACACTGCCATTTAAAAAGGGCACTGGCAGATAGAGAACCTACAAAAGGTAACCTGTATTGACCAATAGCACAATGCTCCAGAGTACAGGCAGGGAACTCTATCTCTACAGATAGCTATCAGGACAAAGGTGGTTATCAAAAAACATCTATTTAGGGACACACTATGTACACAGAACTCAGACAGTCATTATCCCAGTGAGGCATAATAAAGCCTTCTCATGCTATATGAACTCACAGCATGAGATTTGTTACTGCTATGTACAGCACAACCAGTCATAATACAGAGGCTCATTTGAGGTACAGATGAGCAAACATAGTAGCATATTGCACTAACAGCCAACTGACAGATATCAAGCAATGATATCCATCCGTTTTAGCACATAGCTTGAAATAAACTTTTTTAAAAAGCAGAATTTCCCTACCAGGGCTTCTTCCCAAATTGCATTTGAAATTAAGTCATTTGGCAGGGTATTACAAATGCAAAGGTTGGCATTTTTAGCAGGAGCACTAGATGTAGAAATACAAGCTCTGACCACATTTCTATTGAGAAGAGCTCCCAGAAGACAGCAGAGCATCCTTCACTTGACACATTTACCTTTCAGACAGGGATAATGTCTATTCTTCTAATGGAATGCTTTTGTGTCTTTTGTTTAATACATATCTCTGTCCAAGAAAAGGAAAAGGAAGGAAAATGAAAAAAGAGAAAGGGAAAGGGAAAGACAAAAAGGAAAGAAAAAAAGGAAAGAAAAAAAAGGGGAAGGAAAAGGGAAAAGGGGGAAGAAAAAGGGGAAAAGGTGAAGGAAACAAAAAAGGGAAAATGGGAAAAAGGGGAAAAGGAGAAAATTTTTTCCCCTTTTTCCTAACCCTAGTTCAGGTTACTTATTGATTCTGAACACTTCTGAATTTTCTAAAACTGCCCCTGCAGTACAATTAACTTGCCTTTAAAATGCTCCCTGAACGAAGTGCGAGCACTGGGCTTTAAAGGGCTTGATTCGCTAGACAGAAATAATGTAAACATCATCCTCTCCAAATGAGAGAACCTGACTGTTGAATAAATCTGCCAATTAAGTGCTCAATACTCTGCCCTAACTTTTTTAGTCTTCAGCTACAGAGACTAACATTGCATTTAAAATAAGAACTAGGCTTGCCCCTCCATCTCCCCTCTTTCTGAAAACCCTGCTACATAAAACATCTTGATAAAAGATCTACCAAGTAAGAATACTCCCCCTGTCACTCTTGTAACCTGGGAAGTAAGTATTTAGTGAATGGCACCTAATCCAGACTTCAACGATTAAGGCATGAACCAGTCATCACTGAACTACTCCAGATGGAGAACTGTGTAAACAGGACTAAATCTGATCTTTCCCAGCTGGTTCTTTAAGAATATTTGTATACATATGGTCTAAATTGACAGTAGTGATAATAGAAATTGTTTCTGATAACTGAATGAAGGCTCTGACTCTCCTACAGCCTTAGAGATCATGTCATACTGTTGTAGCCTTAGAAGACTATATGGGGGTCTGGGGGTCTCTGAAATAATCCTACCTTCCTAGATCTGGTTCCATACTATATTTACATCCTGACCTCACACTAGGGAAACACAGTGTTATACATAAGCTCTTGATTGTTTCTACTGGAGGTATTGGAAAAGAAGTACATTGTGGTCCAACCACCTTCTCTACCAGAAAGGTAGGAAGAGAGAGCATGCTGTAGCCTAATTCCTGCAGTATCTAGAAATAGCTGTTGCCTTGTGCATAAAGAGACAGATCTCAGACAAACAGCCAAATTTAAACATTGTTTTGGTTAGAAATGTCACATTCCAAAGCTCTTCTGCAGCTGTTTCACTTTGTATAGGGAATGGACAATAATGATGAACCAAACTCCTTGAATTTTACAGTACTCAAAATTCAGATTTTGTAGTTTAGGTCCACCTCATGGCTCAATGTAGTAATCCAAACACACACTGTGGTCATTTTCTATATTAAAGTTATCAGCATAAGCTGGATAGTCTACTTGATATGAAATCAGGTTCAGCATATGAGGCAGTAGCCTTAAAACAAGCAATACCCGGGCCTTTGCCCCAGCTTTAATTTATGACAAGGTTGAAAGGTTGCTAATCTAACCTGTGCTTCCAGTTTCAATCTGTGAAATACTGTTTTTGCCTTCTTACTTCAGTGAAGTCTGTGAGTTTATTACTTGCTAAAAGGGTTGTCATCAAAGAAATGAGAAGTGTGAAGAGAAACAAGACCTAAAAATATGGCTTCCTGAAAAGCAAAAGTAAAGCCCTTTCTTGTGCATTCAGTTGCAAATGAGAAGAAAGTGTTGTTTAGATGAAGACACAATTCACAGCTGTTTTTCTTCAGCTGTTAAGACAAAACACCAAGTAGTCTCTGTATTCATGTTTCCCTTGTACTTCCACTTAGAAGTCCTCTCATCATTGGTACTACATTTTACCCAAAGGCACATGACCCTTCTTCACATGCCATCAGCTTCACTTGTTTAGGGAACAAAGTATCTGGACAGTGCCTCAACACCATAATTAAAGTGAGCATTTTTCAGGTGGATTTAAAAGACCTTCTTTTGTCTCTGAGCCATGCTGCCACTCTTCTTGACTAGTGCCTTGAGGAACAGCCTGCTGAGATACGCACTTTACCTCCTTCAGTCCAGAAGGACATGTCTTAGCAAAAACCCAGGCTCATACACTATATAAAATCAAAGATACTGATGATACAGAACCATATTTCACTAAGACACAGCCTCTATGCTGAGACTAACAAGGAGGTGGTCCAAACATGCATCCCTCATTTCCAGAACCCTCCCAGACTGTGTCAGGATAGGAAGGGTCTTGGTTGTTCTGTGCAAAGGGAACAGCAGCTTACCTACAAGGCATTGCTAATCAATCAGCTGGAGAACTGAAATAATCCATCTTCAAATCTGTGGGGGCAGCTCTCCTCCAACAGCTAGCTTGCTGTCTAATTAAAGAGATGCAAGGTGCCCAAATTTTCCAGTAAAAAGCACAAAGTAGGGCTAGATAGTCTGCAGGCGTGTGTATGGTCAGAAATTAGCCCTCATCTTTCTATAATCTCGTCAAAACTGAGGTAAACTCCAGGTTTCCCGGTAGAGTTTCAGAGTAATGCCAAATATAGTAACTTATAATACTGTGAACTTTACATTATCATTGAGTGCAAGCTGCTTAGAACAGATTTACAAGCCAAATCTGGTTTAGTCAGTTTTAGCTAATGTCCATTTAAAGTGGCCAGGGAGGAAGTAGCAAATGTATGTTCAAAAAACAGGAGAACTACTGTGGAAAGAAGCCAGAAAAAAAATTTCCAGTAAAGCTTAACTGGCAATACAATCTGCAGACTCGGATGATTTGTTTTGGAAACTAAAAGAGCCTGGATTTTGCAGCAGTGCTGTATGTGTGCCTGTGTTCTCACTAGAACTTACTCTGGTTATATTTAAACACTGCAGGAAGCCAACACCACGTGTTTTTTAATGAGAGCATTTATGACGTAAGTGTCACAGTTACTGCTGGGATTTGGTGACCTCAGACATAAACTCCGAAGTTTTTGGAAGGGGGTGAGGAAAGCACTTAGCTACTTATTTCTCAGAAATAGGGTTCAAACTTCTTGAAAATGTCACAACTTCAGGGAGTGATGACATCCCATCTAGATTCATAATGATGAGCAAGTGCTCATCAGAGAATCACTACACCCACCACATTCTTGTCACCCACAGAGCTGGTCATTTCACAATGCTCAGTCAGGGAGGATTTGCCCTTGGTGAAGCTGTGTTTGATGCTCCTGATAACTTTCTTGCTACACACATGTTTGGAAATGTCCTCCAGGAGAATGTGCTCGATGATTTTTCCAGGGACTAAGGTGAGGCCTACTGACCTCGTAGGTGCTAACGACTTTTCCAATTTAAAGGCATAGCTGTGACTGAAAAAAAACCCCAAACGTTCTAAGTTTGTGCTAGTTGGCTGAAACATAACAAGCCTATCTCCTGGTCCCAAGAGTTTTCAAACACAATCCATCAAACCATATCAGCCTCCACCAGACTTCCATACATATTGAAGCATATAAGATTCATGCTCAAGTCACATATTTCATTTACCTCACACTAATTTTAAGGTGGTGACATCTGTACTTCTCAGTTCCATCACTTGTCAGTCCAACTTTGTAAATGATATTACAAGTGATACTAATGTCACTTGGCTGCTACTGATGATCTCAAGATGAACTGCAGTTTGAGAATCTTCTTTATCTATTTATTTTGTCTTCTTAGGATTAATGGAGATAAATGTTGCTAAGAGAGGTATCATTTTGTACTCCAAGCAGTCAACTCAAGATGGAGCCATTTTCTTTTTCCCCACTATGATTTTTTATTCATGATGTACTGGAAAACTGGAGTATGTGTCATTTTGAGTTAATACTTTTCAAATTTTGGTCCTGCAATATAATTTTCTTATCATTCATTTAAATTGCCTCACAGAATAATCTATAATAGAATTAAAGTTCCATCAGAATGCAGATTTGATCTTGAAATAAAAAGGAAAAAAAAAGAAAAAATATCTATCAATAAAATCCTGACTGATTAGAAATATAATTTCTGTTCTTTAAAACAATATGTGACAGACATGTTCCTATTGCCTAGATACCAACATTTAAATTACCTAGGAAGAAAAAAAGCAATAAAAATAATAAAATTTTGACATAGCACTCTATTTCATAGGGCTGAAAACAAGTCTAGATCAAAAATATGATATGCACTGCAAGCATCTATTATTATATACCACATATTTTTATAAACTTCCTAATCTAAAACTTAGCTTTACAAAAATCCTTTCCCACTTAGACATGTTCTGAAAATCTGAATCCTGGAAATACAGATATTCTGCTTATATGATTTTCAAAAGCACATTAAAAGTACAGTGTGAAGCCAGCTTTTTATTGTTTATATATTATGTTTCTGTGTGTTGCAGCAGGTAGTGGTTTAAGACTATTATACATGTTTGCCATAAAGGCACCATCTTAATCCAGAGAAATCTGTCACAATGTTTCACTGTTGCTATGGCTAGAAAGAGTAATCTAAATATTCTCAAAATATTAATGTTCATATATATATATATAGGTATATGTGTATATACTCTGGCAGTGCAACAGCAACATCAACACCTGATTAATAATCATATACCTTCCTTTTTTCTTGTATGTAAACATTACAAACTAATCTCATCTTCTCCAAAGAGCCTAAAAAAACCCTAATTTGTTAGGGGAAGACCACTGCTGTTAAGAATTCTTTCCTGGGTATGATTTTCCTTTTGATATAAACACAATATCTGAACAGCAAAGCAGTCTCTGTTATTGTCTCCAAAGAACACATTCCAGAGAATATGTCAAAGGCCTAAATAAATAGATTCAAAAAGAACAAGTAATGTATTTCCATGCGGCACAAGAGTCTGACCAGCCAGAAGTCCCTGCAGAGCCTATCTAGCTTATGAAATCTTTGTTGCTGTAAAGAATATGAGCACCATTTAACACAGCTTGTCCTGGGCTTCGGGGAAACAAAAGGTCTTGCTTGACATTGATGGATTTTTATAGCAGAGAATTTCTTTGTCACAAATACTGGCCCAGTAAGGATTGCTTTAGTGATAACTTCCTTGCTTTCTAATGCCTCCCCAGCATACTGGGACCAGCACTGGGGAGAAAGACCACAGCACAATCACATCAGAATCCTTCACTGGCTGTTTAGGGATGTAGCCAGACAGAACACAGCATGAAACTGAATTAGGTTCCTGGTCTGGAAAGCAATTAAAGACTCTTCCATTTCTTCTCAAAAGTCATCCATGGCCTGTGCCTATAGGGAAAGTCCAGAAGCTGCTCCTCTGACAGTCAGGTATACAAGAAATTAAGGCTGAAAGAACTTTTTCCTAGAACTGAAGTTGCATTATGTATTCTGGTGATCAAGGAGGAGATGGCAAGAGTAATGACAAATGAAATCATGCAGACAAATCCAAAAGCAACTTTCATTGGCGAGTAAGGGATTATTAGCAGAGATTAATCACAAATAAATGCTAGGTTGCCCCTGATTTGGGCCCAGAACTATTTTTATATATATATATATATATACACATGTGATAAACAAATCTTAAGCTGAAAACTGTAATATGATTTCTCAGAACATCCTTTGATGTTAGATACAAGCTAAAAAATAATCTTCACTTGTAAATCCTTGTCACTAAGTTTATAAAATATATGTGCATTGAAGTAAGAAGACTCAGAGTTAAAAATAAGAATCATAAAAACAAAACAAGCAAATAAAGGGAGACTATTTCTCCACACCTTTCTGTCCTTGATCTTCAATTATCCATATAAGTTGTCCACACATTAAAGCCAGTTTCATCATCTATCAGTGGGGAGTTATCAAACAAAGTCTGAGCAAAGAGGAAAAATTTGGTTTTTTACTGCTTTTTCATATTCAGTAAATAATCAATGTGAAAAGAAGAATCAAGACAATCGTTAATGAAAGAAAAAGTAACAGCAGGAAATGCAGTGCTGCCTATTTGCACACCTGCAGCCTCTCCTTCCCCAAACTGGGAGGAGTGGCTGACACAGCAGCAGGCTGTGCTGCCATCCAGAGAGACCTGGACAGACTAGAGAGCTGG
>JAOEGS010019618.1:0-12156 GCA_025447755.1 Corythornis vintsioides | reverse complement strand
ATCCTGCTCGGGCAGGGGGGTTGGACTAGATGATCTTCTAGGTCCCTTCCAACCCCTAACATCTATGAATCTATGAAAACAGACCTTTAACCTGAAAGATGCAGACTTCAACCTAGCTGATGGAGGGACTATTACTTCACGACTAATTTAAAGACTCTTCTGTAGCTTCAGCATGCCAAAATCTCTTGCCGCTGCTTACCCTTGTGAATAAATCATCTGTCTGTCTCTCTCCAATGTGCTGACATTTTGTGGAAAGCTTCTCTGACAACTGTGACCCAAGAACGAACAGCCACTCTGACAATCAAAGCCTTTTCTAGTAGCAGGCTATCTTCTATCTTTCCAGAACTGGTAGATTGCCTCACCAATACTGTGTATTACTGTTAAAGCAGCAGCTGCACTGATTAATTTACCTGTGAAGCCATAGATTAGATTTGATACATTTTTCTTAAGGCATTTATTTAGCAACAACTAACAAAAATTCAATGATAAAAATAATATACCCACTGCATTGCTTCTCTTTATTCATGGTTCAGACAGGGATCATTAGTTTCATGAAAAATTCAGTGAAAACAAGGCAAAGCCTATAGTAAATGTTTTTGACTTAAAACCACCCCAACCCCCATTCTCTTTAACCAACAATCACATCCTATAAAATGGAATAGATGAACGCATTTGAAAGTCCATGGTGCAAAACAGAGGGGGATGACAAAACCACCTCAGATTAGTAAAAAAAAAAAATAGCTCTCCCACTCTATACATGAACAGTCATCTCCCTTCCCCTTCTCCTCTGTGCTTCCATCCACCCTGCAACAAAATCAATATATAAAGAACATCAGCAGCAGCTTTTTGATAGGCAATGATCCTTTTTGACATCAGTCTATGATAAGATCGTTGATTCTCTATCTTTAAATTACATCATAGCTGTATAAAATACGCAGTGATATCCAAGCCGTGAACTCCTCACATCCGTTGTCGATACCTCAGCAGGATGCAGACTGCAGCCACAGCGAGTGCCAGGCCTGGCACCAGAAGGGCTGCTAGAGGAAGCCCACCTGATTCTCCATCGCCTCGATCACCCACTGGGCCATTCTGGGGCTGCAACTACAAAAATAAAAGAATATGTGAGTATGTGTGTCAGAGCTCATCACAACAGGAGAATCCCCAGTTCTGCGTCAGGACCAGATGGTTCTGTCAGGGTGTGAAAGATGGTTTGCCCAGGTACCTCCACCATTAAACCACGCACCTGAAGTGCCACATCTACAAATTTTTAAAATACCTCCAGTGATGGGGACTCCACTAGTTTTCTGAGCAGACTGTTCCAGGGCTTCACAACCCTTTTGGTGAAGAAATTTTTTCTAAAATCCAACCTAAACCTCCCCTAGTGCAACTTGAGGCCATTTCCTCTTGTCCCATCACCTGTTACTTCAGAGAAGTGACCAACACCCACCTCAATCCAACCTCCTTTCAGGCAGTTGTAGAGACCAATATGGTCTGCCCCACCCCTCTCCTCCAGGCTAAGCAACCCCAGTTCCCTCATCTGCTCCTCCTAAGACTTGTTCCCTAGACCCTTCAACAGCCCCATCACCCTCCTCTGGACATGCTCTAACACCCCAGTGTCTTTCTTGTAGTAGTGGGTTGCACATGCATGTCAATATTAACATGAATTATGACCTCCGAAACAACACAGGAGTTCTGTCTCCAGTAATATTTTGGACAAAACAAAACAAAACTGGAGAACTTGAGATTATGTCTTCACAAACCTTTGCCTCTGAGAAAGAAGATCTTTGGAAACCCACACCTTACTCCAGCAAAACAAGGACCTGGGGACTTCTCCAAACTCACCTCTTCACGGATACTCTTATAAACAAGCAATGAATTAATGACTATAGCTGTGGGCAACTAGAGAAGGCCACAGTTCAAACAAAAATCTGTATACACATAATCTACCCTAAGCACCTGGACATGGTATTTTTCTGTCTCATGAAAGCGAGCACTGTCAGTCATAGAAACTAGTCTCACCTGAGCCAGAAACAACCTTGAGAAACAGGTAGAACATACCCTGCGCTGAATTTTCAGAGACACGTCATAGCCTGCATTCCTGAACAGTTCCACAGCATCCTTGTGCCTCAAATCCTTCAACTCTTTCCCATTGACCTAGCAAAAAGAGAAAAGGAGAAACAATTGCTGAAGGGCAAAGAGAAAAATTTTAATTATGCAAGCTAATGTAGGAAGTACAGGAGATAAAAAACTTCAACTCTCACTAAAATCTGCATACAGGACGTGATCAGTAAGATCCATATTCATCCATTCATATTGAAGATGTATTTTGGTATGTTGGGAGAAAGCATGAGAAACTCCAAGTCAAAACACAGAGGTATTGAATAAACCAAAACTACCTGGAAGCAAAACCAGAATATGACAGCTGTGTCAATAGCACCATAAGAAGCTGGAAACAAATCAGAGGTGTAATTCTGACTGCTAATGAAAATACAAGAATAGCTACAGCAAAATTATTGTTATGACTCTCTTTCCCACATTGTTTCCACTACTGGTCTACCTTTGAAGCTTATTTGCTTAAGAGAGCATTGTAAACGTACATTTAAAGAGTATTAATTTAACAGACCAAAATAAGACTTGCGTACATACTGGCATCCACTTAAAAGTGTTAGGAGTTTTCCTATTTTAAATTCATTAAAATAATACCTCATGGCAGAAAGTTTTCTAATCAACTTGATTTCTTTCATCCTAAATTTTCTCTTTAATTCCCACTACTCTAATTGTATCCCCCGAGATCACATCCAGTGCCTCTCTTGTCTTGCTATTTAGACTCCCCAAACACAAGCATGTAAATATTAAACTGTCAAGAAAAGGCAGGATAATATTCTCAGTTTAACTTAATATCATTTTCTGAATCAATAAGAGGCTCCAACTAGTGCAAGGTACACTACAGAGTCTAAAAAGATTACATGTGGAACATAAGAAGTATAAAATAAAATCAAGGAATATTAAAAGATCATGTATCACACTAGGAGAGGCTACTTCTTCACTTACCACTTTATAAAGCATATTGTCTTGTAGTATTGCAACTGGCTGAAGAACCAGCAGGAATGAACCTCAGATACCTTACAATTTTTTTCTAGAATGAGAAGCAGCCTGGTTTATTCTGGACAAGTACAAATAAAGAGTTTTATGGCCTAGAAGTTTTATTGTCTAAGAATCTCCCAGAGCAAAAGGATCAGAAATCACAGGCTACGAGTCAAAAAATTACTTAAGAGGGTGAAGAAGAAACTTAAGAGGGGGAAGACCTTTATTTGCATATATGTAAATGATGAACCATTATGAGCAAAAAGAGAAGGTCTGATGGATTCTAAAACCTATGGGGGCAAGTCACAGAGGAAATACAAACATAGCACCAAGGAGCTTCTGAGACAAGTCAAGAAGGCAGAAGAGATGGGCCTGTGTGTAGGGTCACTCATCTCTCTAGTGCTCAAAGCTCTCTCCATACCTCCAAGATAGCTTCTCCATGGAGTTTGCTCAGAACCATCTAACTGCACTCATCACATCTTTCCTCTCCCTGCTCTACTCTGGCAAACCCGCACCTCGTATCACACTATCGATCAGAGCATTTCAGGAACACACCGGGGGTAGAACTAAGGGCTTACCGCCAAAATCTTGTCTCCTTCTTGCAAGCGGCCATCGAGGTACGCGGCCCCGTCCCTCTTGATCCGGCTGACGTAGATGCTACTGTCATTGGAAACGTACTGCTGATCTGTCCCTCCAACAATGTTGAAACCCAGTCCTAAGGTAAGCCAAAGAGAAAGCTGATGAGAAAAAGCTCAAAGCTTCAGACATTGCTCTTGTTGGGCACTGTACCCTCCCACACAGTCTTGTTTTCTCTGCCACGCTAAAACTCACAAAGTCCTAGTATTTTTACTAAAGTATACAAATCTGCATCATCCTTCCCAGTCATCACTGTCAAGAAAAGTTATTCTCATGAAACTGGTCTTGAAAGCACAGAAGAGACACTGAATGCCTAAGGGCTCAGGTGCTTCATTCCATAAAGCATCCATGAGCCATTTCCAGGCGGGGGCCTGTGAAGCCAAAGACAGACAGTAGCCACACCCAGCTGTTGTGTAGACAGAAGAGCTGCTAAGTTTTCTTTCATAGCCATTTTAATTAAAGAGAGGGCCTCGTGCATCAAAGCACAGCCCCAGTTCCAAAACCTCCCCAGAACCCACAGTTCTCTGCAGTCAGGAACCCGCTCCAGAGCCGTACATTTGATGCTAACTTGCTAAAAGCGCCATCTGAACGGCACCATAAACCCTGTAAAAACAGAACGGCAACTGCAAGCTTCCCTGAGAACACACACTACTGCTGCTGGGGCAGGAAAAGCAAAGCCAAAAGCGTCATCCCGCACTGTCCGTCTTGTTCCCATCCCTTCTATCCTGCGCTGCCCCCGTTCACCACCCCGAAGCCCTCTCTAGCACTACCCAGAACGATGATCACGAAGCTGACAGCACAGGCTTCGGGCTCTTTCGCTACCGTTTTTCAGAAAGCCACCATATTTTGGGTATCCCGCACGGTTGAGGTCCGAACACCTGTCACCTTCCTAGAAAGCAGAGGGAGCCGCACCAGAAATGGCAGCTCCCGGGAAAACCAGAGGTGAGCTGTTTCACCGAGATAGCAGCCGCAGCCGTGAAAGGGAGACAGTCTAGCCCAGACAGCTCTCCATCACGCAGGTCACGGGCTTTTCCCGCAACAGTGCCTCCGCTACGGCCCGTTTCCACGGGCACGCCGCTCCAAGAGAGACCGCTGCGGCCGGGAACCCCCAGCGCTGCCGCGCATGAGAGCGGGCACTGCCTTCGGCCGTCCGCGCCGCCAGGACGCTTCCGCCGCCTCAAGGCTCGCTAAGCCCTCCACCCCGGCTAGCCGCCCCCACCACCGCCGTCACACCGGCCTCCCCGCCCCGCTAGGGGTTGCGCAGGCCTCAGGGCCACTGCCTCGGCCCGGGGGGCGCCAGGGACCCGGCGAAGGGCGGCAGCCCCTCCTTACCTGAGGGTCTGCGGGTGAGGCTGATGACCTCCTCGGAAAAGCCGCCGCCCGCCACGCTGCCGTTCATGCTGCGGCCTAAAGGTGAGGTCGGTTCCCGGGGCAGCCGCTTTCGTTTCCTTGGCCGCCGCCGCCGGCGGAGGCCCGCGCCGCGGAGCGCTGGGAGTTGTAGTCCGCGGCTGGCCACGCAGCGCCGCCCGGGGTCGGGGCTCGGCCGCCAGCCAGCGTCCCCGGCTCGCCGCGGGCACCGGGGCCCAGTTCCGGCCTCAGCTTGTGGGGCCCGGCTCTTCACACCCAGACAGGAGACCGCAGCGGCCGCGCTGGCGGAAGCGGTGGCAGTGGGGGTCCGAGGACAGGTCCGTCCTTGGGGCTGAGAACCCGACAACCGCGGAACGCAGCTTCTCCCTCCCCCAGTGCCCCTGGGACGGGCTCTCCTCTCAGCGGCGGAAGAGCACAGAGTCCTAAGGAAACTTCCTTGCCCTGCCTGCCGGTGTGCATAACACGGTGTCCACCTGCCCCTTGACGACATCTTTGCCTGGTCCCTCTTTAGGCCCTCGGCTGGAGCTAAGTTTCTCAGGAAGGTTAAGAGCAGGGGATGGTTTGCTAGGGTGGGCGTAGCAGAGAAGCGGAGAAATGTGTGATCCCCTGACAGCCTTTTAACTGGCCACACAGCAAACTGAAAAACAGTTCAGGTAATGATGGACAGGAGCAAAAGTCCAATGCAGATGGGTAGCCCTGACAGCACCCACGCCAGCTCCTAGTTATGCTGCAATGCAATACGATGGTAGCCTTAGATTCACAACCACAAATAGCACATGGAACTGCTGTGCTAACCACCACCAGGAACAATAAATACTTAACTATGTCCTGTAAAAGGTGTTAAGTTTAAGGATTTGGGATTTTTTCTCACAACTCTTCAAAACCTAGCAATAAAAGCGAAGGTAGTTCAACTTCTTTGTCTTAACAGAGGAGCCACTGGAACCTAGGAGTCCTGTTCCTCAGGAAGTTCTTAAGCCAACGGATTGCTGTGAAAAAAACATAAAGCAAAACGTATCCCTATTTATTTCCTTACTGAACTATCCTTATCTATTTCAGCACATGCTACAAGTGTGGCAATACAGACAATGACAACAAGGAACAATGAACAGGCCCCAGTGCAATCTAATCACCCACCTGCTTGGAACAATTTGGACAGCCACAGCTACACCCTGCAGGAATGCTTCTGATGAAAATGAGGACCAGGTGCTCTGGTCTTCAGTGTTACACTTTTTTTTTTTTTTTTTTTTTTTTTTTTTTTTTTGGTATTGCACAACAGATTAATATTTTTGACTGTATGTGTTCCAAGATTGTCTGCACTTTTAGATCCCTGAATTTGCTAGGGAGAGGAAGCCTGGGTGCTGGATCTCTGGAGTAGAGGAAAAGTGTGCTATGTACCTTAATGATACAACTTGAATGCTTAAACTGAGTGCTAGAACACCTGCCTCAGAGATGAGAGACAGGCATTAAAGGCCCAATTACACCTGCAGTGACCAACAAAACCATGAGTTGTCTGTCACATGAGGATTTCTTAAACTGTTAAGCATAGCATTCAGTTTCACACACGTGTCAAGTTCTCACAGTTATGTTTTCATGGATATCTAATTTTTTACTATGATTACCAACACTGGAAAACAAAACTTACACAACGGCCATCAAAGATTTGTCCTGCAAGCTCAGCTTCTGCTAATATAGTACATGACCAACTCCTTGGAGATACATAGTGTTCTTAGCAGCAGTTTCAATGTATTTTAGAGATGACAGTCTTGGCTTAGATGAAAACCGATTTTACCTTGATCTAACTGTACTATTAAGATATTTTATTTTTTTTTAAGTCTTGTTTATCCAAAAAGATATTTCAAACATGAAACATGGGTAAATCCTTTTTGTAATTTACTTTTAGGCAGCTCCAGGCTTCACTCACCACTACTGGCCTGCCACATGTTAACAGCTACCTAAGACTTAATACCTTGCTGGGCTGGCACAGACCATGTCATGTGCCTTCACAGTCAAATGCTTCCCTATGGCACTGTTTCACATACTAGATATCCCACGTCACTTGGAAAAGGAGCCTGCTGTACCATCTCCCATATTCAGGTGACTTACATATTAGCTGAGTTCTTGCATTCACTAAAAACATTTTTAAAAGTCAATTAAAATTAGGAGGAATAAAAAAAAATAAAAATTTTAAGAAGAGGGCACCAGAAAGATCAGGACTAAACTTAGACTTGTACCTTTCACACCACAACAGAGTATTGGGAGATTTCTAAGAAACCACCAGAAGTATCAAATTATTCATTGCTATGGTGAAATCAGGAACCATACTTTGAAGGAGAAAACCTTAGTGAGGGAGCTCACACATCTTACAAAACACAGACTAGGTTTTTTGGGATGCATGTTTGTCTAGCTCATGTGGCCTAAGCAGAAATGGAAAAGTATACTGTCCAAAACTCACAAAAGTCTCCCAAGTTAACTCATGGGTTTTTAGATCACCCTTTAAGCACAGAGAAAAATTGCAACTACAGCATTTTACTGTTTTGCCTTTTCCAGAACTGCATTCAGAAGCTTTCTAGCCTAAATTGTGCTGCCATGTACACCTTTGTCCCTTCTGCATGCAGAGCTGTAAATAAGAACTCTCTATAAATAAGACTCATGCTTTTCTCTGGTCTCCATCATAGCTGGAAATGTATGGTATACAGTAATCAACAACAGCAGGCCATCAAGGTGGCAGCCTGAGACTTCTGCCACTGATCATTACATATTTAAAAGCAAAATTGAAGTCTGCCATGTACTTACAAGTTGTGCATAGGTAGCTGGAAGATGCTGGGTATAGTGCTTGTGTTACCCTTTATCCCCATCTTTCACCTGATACACATCCCCCTTGCTTCTCCTCACACTCCTCACAAGGTTGTTGTTTCTCTGAGGAAAAAACCCCAAACCTCTCCCCAACAAAAAAAAAAAAAAAACCCAAGCAAAACTGTTTATAAGGAACTAATTTGGGGTATTTGTCAAGGTGCAGTTACCTTGTCTTTTGACATAAATGCATAAAACATAATCTTATTATGTTTTCTTCATCTAATCAAAACCATCTATGCTGTAGAGACAATAGGTGTAGCCTGCTGAACAAACAAGTGTTACCTCATTTCCCCAGACAAACAGAGATGACAATTTAAGGACCCATTTGCTTTAGACAAAAAGCCATGAAGAACTGTAAATCGCATCCTTTCTACTTCACATCCAATGAGAACTGACCAGCCCTTTTTGGATGCAGAACACAGTCAGTAAAAAAAACCAAACCAAACCAAACCAACAAAACAAACAAAAAATCAAAATTAAACAAAAAACAACAAAAAAACCAAACAAAACAAAACAAACAAAAAAAATAAATAAACCAAACCAAATCAAAAAAAACCCCAACCAACCAATTTATAGGAAAATGTGTATTTTAAAATCATAAATGCCATATTTGGGAGGCAGCAAGAGTTTACTGTTATCACATGCAGAATAACCAACTTTTTTCCTCAAATGTTGCAAGTGTTGGGGTACTTATCCTGCTTTTATAAAATGCTTGTTAAAAAATGAGGTCTTTGCTTTCTAGATACAAATGTTGGTAGCAGACAAGTAGCACTTAATCCAGAAACACTAGTTCTTTAAAATAAAGTTTTCGCCATAAATCTGGAATCCAGCCTCCTTTTTATGCTGCTCTGAGTCTAGTCACTGCTACAATATAAATAATAAAAATAAAACTTAGTGAATGGTATTTCCACATCCCTTGTATTTTTCCTAAGTTAGACACATTTCATCTCACATTAAAAAATTAAAAATACTGTGTTTCTGTGGCACTTCATAGAGCTGCAAGGACACATTTGGCAATACCTTAAGAAGCAATCACAGATTAAACCAAGAGAAATCCCCTCAGGTAGTCAGATAAAATGTAATCTATCAAATCGTAGGAATTATAGGTGGGGGAGACTTTCAGAATAGTTCCAAATACTTCAGAAATCCAGTTCACTTTTGCAACTCGCAGACAGCTCCTTATAGTGACAGTAAAATACATTACACATCTCAGGAGAACCCAGGAGTAAAGGCACTGGAAAGTTTCCAGAAAAGAAAGACAATTTGTTCTTGTGAAATGTCAGGTTTGGTGTCATAATGCTCTTGACATCTGTCTGATGGGTTGGAAATGTAATGCTTACTGGTGTGATCTGGATAATGCTTCTCTACTGCCTCAAAGTGAAGACTGCTTCCTGTGATCTGTCACCCTCCTGAAGGGCTGCTCCCTGGAAACAGTTGGAAGGGCTTATACCACAGACACCCACATGTCACCACCAATACCTGGTCCTTGCCTGCTTGTGCGTCACAGATGCAAGAGACTGCAATTTTTTTTCTCTTTGGTTATTAATGAATGACAGAAGCAAGATGTTCACAAACATCTCTTCTCCCTGATATGGAGAGGACATTAGATGAAACAACAAATTGGAGCAGGTAATTAAAAGACACCTGTTTTAAAAAGTTGACATTTGCAACCTGGTGATATCAAGCATAAAAGCTGCAGCTACAGTTTACATACCTACTTCAGTTTAAGAGGTCAAGGTGCAAGAACAGCATGCCTTACTGCCTTCATTTGTTAACTTAAAGATAATATTCATTTTGCATTTAATGATATCACATGAGATTAGAACTATTCAGAATGCCTTGAATGATTTTGATGAGTTATCAACTGGCCCTGCTCAAGCGAGATTTTCCCAGGAGCATCCAAAGTTATGCTGGTTGGTCTTTGGCAAGTGCTTTGTGGTGGATTTTGACTCACCAGCAAGTGTTCTCCTTTAGGAACTGCTGGAGCTTCCACTATTTGAAACAGCAACTATTTTCTTCCATTGAATTAGGCCTTTTATCTCCTAAACCATCCCACTATTTCCTGTTTTTAACATATGGTAAGGGTTACTTACAGGGAAAATAAATTACTATTATTCCTATTCTTTCATCTTGAGTTTGCTCACATGGTAAATGCAGGATGGGATGCAGGGGATCAGGCCCAGCCAGCATGGGTTCACGAAAGGCAGGTCCTGCTTGACCAACCTGATCTCATCCCATGACCAGGTGGCAAATTATGGGTTGGATGGGTGTACTCTGTGATGGGTTAAAAACTGTCTGTCCAGAGAGGCCCAGAGAGTTGTACTAAACAGAGCTAAATCCAGTTGGTGACTGGTCACCAGAGGTGTCCCCCAGAGCTCAGTTTTGGGGCTGGTCTTGTTCAATATCAGTTATCTAAGATGAGGGGATCAGGCGCTTCCTCACCAAGTTCGCAGATGACACTATATTGGGTGGGAGTGTCAACCTGCTTGAGGTAAGGAAGGCCTACAGAGGGATCTGGACAGGCTGGATCGATGGGCTGAGGCCAATTGTATGAGGTTTAACAAGACCAAGTGCTGGGTCTGCATTTCCATCACAAAAACCCCAGGCAATGCTATAGGCTTGGGATAGAGTGACTGGAAAGCTGCATGGCAGGAAAGGAGCTGGGAGTGCTGGTCAACACCCAGCTGAATATAAGCCTGCAGTGTACCCAGGTGGCCAAGAAGGCCAACAGCATCCCGGCTTGTATCAGAAATTATGTGGCGAGCAGAAGCGAAGTGATTGTGCCCCCGTACTTGGCCCTGGTAAGGCCGCAGCTCGAGTACTGTGTTTAGTTTTGGATGCCTCACCACAAGAAAGACATGGAGTTGCTGGAGCAAGTTCAGAGAAGGGCAGATGAGATGTGCAGGCACATCTCAGATGGCCATGAAGGCACCTCAAGACATCCATCCCCTGCTCTTTGAGCATAGATAGAGGCTCTTGTGGAGAGGATGAAATAAAACTACAAGCACCTTCCCAGCTCCTTATAATCTTGATTTTCAAAATTAATGGGCATTTCTTCTTCTGAGCAGACACAGTGAGGAATCTTAATAGCTCAAAGGCTGTTTTTTTTCATTTGTCCTCTTTTTTATTAAAGGATAATTTGTGAGTAGAGATCATGAACACGGTATTTCAGCTGAAAAACATATTTGGAAAAGCTTACGGTCCGAAATGAGCAAGTACAGTCTCTTAGCTGTTCACCAGTGCCCTTTCTCACTCCTTGGTGCCCTTTCTCAGCACACACCTTATAAGCATACACCAAATTAAAAAAAAAAAAAAAAAAAATTAAAAAAAAAGAAAAACGGGGAGGAATTTACTTCCACTACGTTCAATAAAGAGGCAATGTAGTAGCACCAAGTCTCAAAGCATAAAGCCTATCTACACCACAGCTGCTATGCACCTACAGCAATAGGCCTTACCACCGATGCAACAATTACTTTTGCCCCATCATGGCCTTTCAAAAGGTTTGTGCTTGCAGAGCACTGGGAAGAAGAGCTCAAAGGAACATCTACTGCTTGGCTGCCATCCCTGATTTAAGGAACAGCGCCATCAAGACACAACCATAAAACAGTGACGTGGGTTGGGGCAAAGCAGGCTGTCCTGCACAGCACACTGAGTTTTTGTCAAGTAGTGCTGAGGTTCAACACACCCACAGCTGCTATCTTCTGAGAACTCTTCACAGCTTTCTTTTCAGTGCTGAAAGCATGTCTGGGATGTGGTCCAACCTGCCATGGCCCTTATCGTTCTCTACTGCAGGAGGTCCACCCTCCCCCTCACCCTATGTCGGGGATCCCACCTTTCAGCACCAGCTACTGGGCGCTAACCATCACCCTGGTGCCGGCAGCAGCACTTAACATTTCCAACTGCCGAAAACAAACACTGCCCGTCAAGAAGCTGCAGGGTGAGAAAAGCAGCTAGCAGAGTTCTCAGAGCCTCCCTCTGCCATCTCACCATTACTGTGAGCTAGGGACATGGCAGGTCTAACCAACAGCTATGGAGGTTACCAACACCTGTCCAAAAGGGCTTCAGATCCTGTGAATCAGCATCTTGCTCACTCATTGCAAATAGGGCGAGAATCAATAGATTCATAGATTCATTGATATCAGGGGTTGGAAGGGACCTAGAAGATCATCTAGTCCAACCCCCCTGACAGAGCAGGATCACCTAGACCAAGTCACC